>JARQOD010007687.1:0-38379 GCA_033576555.1 Oophaga sylvatica
GGAGGCATATGGCAGTGACGTCAGTGGGGATGACGAAGTCAGCTGACGGCTCCTGCGCCGTTCCAGAAGAGGACGCCGCGTGGCGTGGGAGCAGAGAAAGGTGAGTAGAATCGGGTTTTTTTTTCATGTGTTGCAGAAGAACAAGACAAATTATCAAAGAAAGGGGCATGTAATGCTATGCCTGACATGGTGTCCTCCCTCCATGCAGGGATGCCAACTTACTCACCGGCCCATGGCACGGTACCCGGCATGCTCCTGCCTTCTCCCTCCACTCTACACGCTGCACTGTGTCCTGACTGCGTGCCTAGGGTGTGTGTGCATTTAGTTAAATGTGTGTTCACTTGCAACGTGTCTCCCAGCCAATAGCTTGGAGACATCTTGTATAAAAAGCACCCTCCCCAATAGAGAAGTGCTTGAGCAATCCCTATAGTGATGTTAGGTGGTTGGTGTGTATGCAACTGTATGTTGCCAGGTCCCCCATCCCTAGTCTGATATAGTGTCCCATATCCCATACCCTGTGTCCTGTTATTAGCGCTCACTTCCTGTGACAGCTTCGGCGGTGTCCATGTCCTGAAATCGCGTCTGCGGTACCGGTACCCTCCAGTCCCTTATTACGTCACATCCTCTCTATTTATGTATGGTGCTGTCCTTTATTATATAGCACCGTGTTATGTGGAGCTCCCTCCTTTATTATATAGCGTCCTGTTATGTGGAGCGTCGTCCTTTATTATATAGCATCCTGTTAGGTGCAGCGCCGTCCATTATTATATGGCATCCTGTTATGTGGAGTGCTGTCCATTATTATAAAGCGTCCTGTTATGTGGAGTGCCGTCCTTTATAACATACTGTTACACCCGGTCCCAGCGCTGCCTCTGCACTCCGTTCTGCTCACTCACCTGTTCCTCGGGCTGTCCCTCTGCGGCGGTCTGTGCGTGGGCTGGGGTCTCCTGTCCCATCTGCTCTACGGCGTCCTGAGTCCTTCTCCACTTCCTGGCACGCTGCTGGCAGGCCTCCAGACAGTCGGCTTAGGACGCGAGGCCGCGCCCACCGCCTTTCTTAAAGGGGCAGCGTGCATCTTTTGAAATAGCTAATTATCCAATGGCTGCGCACTCAGTACTATATCTGGTCACTCCACCATTAGGGGAGTGCCGGAGCAACGTGTTCTATCATTGCTACATCCGGTTCTGTGCCTGTTCTGTCTGCGCTGCGTCTGCAGTCTCTGTGCTTCGCTGATACTGTTTGTCTCCTCAGATCATTACTAACCCGTATCTGGCTAATCTGGACAATCTCGGCTATTACTGGCGCAAGTGTCATCCCGTTCCGCCATCAGCCATCCGTACCCGTGGACCGTGACAAGGTCACTGAAGCCAGCCTTCTACCATCCGTTCTGGACCAGGACCTTACCCTTCTCCGTCAAGAACATTCCACGGACTCTGTTATACTTGTTACCCTTTTGGTCCCTCTGGGACAGCTGCCACGTGTCCGGGGTCTAACTGGAGGTAGCACCTGTGTCCTCCGGGTATTCCATTCTGGTCCTGTTCGAGGGGCCTTACTACGGGTACCCGGGGCTCACTAGTTACGCCCCCTTCGGAGCCCCCCGGACCGCGGTCTCGAGGTTCCACATTAAAAAATAAAAACGAATGTGAACTTCACAACCTCTGCCTCCGCTTCCATTCGTTACAGATTGCTCCGGCCATGGAACCCGCTGGATCCCAGAGACCTCCGACCACGGATCTGTGCCAGGAGGTGGCCCGTTTGGGAGTTCAACAGGACAAGATCACGACTTATCTACGCAGCTTGTCTACCCGCATGGATTCCCTAGGGTCCTCGTCTGCACCTGACTCTTCTATCAATAATCAGGTACCAGTTCCCATGGCAAATCAAGGTCCCCGTCTGGCGGCTCCTACCCGTTTCCAGGGTGATCCTACTCTGTGTCGGGGTTTCCTCAATCAGTGCACTCTACACTTCGAAATCTTGGGGCATATGTTTGCTTCTGACCGAGCCAAGGTGGGCTTCATCATGTCACACCTGGGAGGAGAAGCTCTCGCCTGGCTAAACCCGCTATGGGAGAGAGGGGATCCGGTGGTTAACGATCTTCAATCTTTCCTAGAGGCTTTTTGCAGGACTTTCGATGAACCTGGTCGTACCACTTCGACTGCATCAGCTCTGCTCCGCCTCCGCCAAGGTACTCTCACGGTAGCTCAGTATGCTGTTAAATTCCGCACCCTCTCGTCTGAATTATCGTGGAACAATGAGGCCCTGGTTGCTAACTTCTGGGAAGGCCTATCCGGAAGAATCAAGGATGAGCTGGCGGGACGGGACAGACCTACTCTCTTGGAAGAGCTAATATCCTTGTCAACCCGAATTGACCTGCGTTTTCAGGAGCGCTCCATGGAGATCAAGCGGGACAAAAGGTCCTATCACCTGGACTCTAGTTTGTACAAAACAGGTACTTCACCCTCCGCCTCCGAGGCCATGGAGGTGGACCATGTAAGTTTGGCCACCCGCCGCCGGGAGGCACGTCGCAAGGAGGGAAGTTGTTACTACTGCGGTAGTTCTGAACATTTGATTCATTTCTGTCCTAAAAAGTCGGGAAACTCCAGTGCCTAGGTCCGGTAGGAGGGGCCAATCTAGGTAAAGAGCAGTCCTCTCCCTCTTTACACATCTCTGTCACCGTGTCCTATGGAGCAATAAAATTCTCCGAACACTGTCTACTGGATTCTGGAGCTGCAGGGAACTTCATCCAGCAGGCGGTTGTGGATCATTACCGCTTACCAGTCCAGCGTACTTCCTGATCCGTTACAGGTGTCCGCCGTGGATGGCAAACCGCTGACCGAGCCCGTCCAGTTTCAAACCGAGTTGGTGGAACTCCGGGTAGGTCTAATGCATACTGAACGCATGCGATTTTATGTATATCCTGGTTTATCCCAACCCATGCTTCTAGGTTTACCTTGGCTCCAGATGCATGAACCAGTCCTTAATTGGAAAACTGGAGAAGTTCTGCGTTGGGGAGATACCTGCATGAATCGTTGCTTAACCCGGATTCAACCTGTTTCGCCTCCAGTCTAGCCTGATACCCTGCCAGGGTTGCCTTCCGCCTATTGGTCCTTCTCTGACGTCTTTGGGAAAAAAGAGGCTGAGAGACTACCTCCACACAGGTCGTATGACTGTCAGATAGAGCTTCTTCCAGGAGCATCACCCCCTCGCGGCAGAGTTTATCCTCTTTCACAGGCAGAGACTCAGGCCATGTCGGACTACATTCAAGAGAATTTGGCTAGAGGATTTATCCGAAAGTCATCGTCACCGGCAGGAGCTGGATTTTTCTTTGTGAAGAAAAAGGACGGATCCTTGCGGCCCTGCATTGACTATCGGGGTCTAAATCAAATCACGGTAAAAAACAGGTATCCATTGCCTCTTATTTCAGAGCTGTTTGATCGTCTCCGAGGGGCCAAGGTCTTCACCAAATTGGACCTCAGAGGGGCCTACAACCTGATCCGAATCAGAGAGGGAGACGAATGGAAAACAGCCTTCAACACCCGTGACGGCCACTATGAATACCCGGTAATGCCATTCGGCCTAAGCAATGCACCTGCGGTTTTTCAGGAATTTGTTAATGACATTTTCAGGGACTTGCTCTATACTTGTGTCGTGGTTTACCTGGACGATATTTTGATTTTTTTCTGCTGACTTGACGTCACACCGGAGGCAAGTACGCCTGGTCTTACAAAGACTGAGAGAGAACAGGCTCTATGCCAAATATGAGAAATGCCTCTTTGAGCAGTCCTCTTTGCCTTTCCTTGGGTACATTGTATCTTCCACAGGATTAAAGATGGATCCGGAGAAGTTGTCTGCAGTTCTCAACTGGCCTCATCCGTCTGGGCTAAAAGCCATACAAAGGTTCCTCGGATTCGCCAATTACTACCGGCAATTCATTCCACACTTTTCCACCCGAGTGGCTCCAATCACAGCCTTAACCCGGAAAGGTGTAAACTCTAAGGAATGGTCCTCCGAGGCAGAAGAGGCCTTTGTTTCTCTCAAAAAAGCCTTCGCTTCCGCACCCGTTCTCCATCGTCCTAATTCAAGTGAGCAATTTTTTCTTGAAGTTGACGCTTCTTCCATAGGTGCAGGAGCAGTTCTGACCCAGAAGTCGTCTACCGGGCGGATGATCTCGTGTGGTTTTTTTTTCCAAGGTTTTTTCTCCTGCAGAAAGGAACTACTCTGTCGGTGATCGCGAACTGTTGGCCATCAAATTGGCTCTGGAGGAATGGAGACATCTTCTTGAAGGAGCTCATCACCAGGTAATCATATTCACCGACCATAAAAACCTTGCCTATCTCCAATCTGCTTTAAGACTGAATCCCCGTCAGGCCCGTTGGGCATTATTTTTTGCCCGTTTCAATTTTGTACTTCATTTTCGTCCAGCTGACAAGAACATCAAGGCAGACGCACTCTCTAGGGCCTTCTTGCCTCCCGAACTGGAGGAGGAACCTCAGCACATTATTGAACCTTCTAGGTTAGTCTCTGTTGCCTCCACTGATCTGGCCCGGCTTCCTCCTGGGAAGACTTTCGTGTCTGCTTCTGACCGTACTCGTGTTCTGCGCTGGGGTCATTCTTCTAAGTTGGCTGGCCATGCTGGTCAGAAAAAGATGCAGCAACTCATCTCCCGGTATTACTGGTGGCCTACCATGGTCAAGGATATCCAGGAGTTCGTCGCAGCATGTCCTTCATGTGCTCGTAACAAAACTGTTAAACATCTACCAGCCGGCAGGCTTCTGCCTCTTCCGATTCCGTCCGCTCCCTGGCAGCACATCGCGATGGATTTCATCACGGATCTTCCCATCTCTTCTGGCTGCTCAGTGGTATGGGTTGTGGTGGACCGCTTCTCTAAAATGGCTCACTTCGTTCCGCTATCTGGCCTCCCGTCTGCTCCAGAACTGGCCACTCACTTCATCCAGCACATCTTTCGTCTACATGGATTTCCTCTCCACATCGTGTCCGACAGGGGTGTCCAGTTCACCTCTAAGTTCTGGAGAGGACTCTGTAAAATGGTAAAAATTGAACTAGATTTTTCTTCTGCATATCATCCCCAGTCTAATGGGCAAGTGGAGAGGATCAATCAAATCCTGGCTGGATACCTGCGTCACTTCGTCAACGCTCATCATAATGACTGGGTAGAATTACTGCCCTGGGCGGAATTCTCCTACAACAATCAAGTAAGTGAATCTTCTGGAAAGTCTCCCTTTCAGATTGTGTTTGGACTGCAACCCGGAATTCCTCTTCCTGTCTCGGGATTGTCGGATGTTCCGGCAGTCGATACCTTGTCAAAGAATTTCTCGGACATTTGGAGAGAGACCAGGTCGGCTTTGGAGAAAGCTTCTCAACGTATGAAAACGCATGCGGACAAAAGACTTTGGAGGCTCCCATCTTTCGTCCAGGAGACAAGGTATGGCTCTCCTCCAAGTACATCCGTCTGAAGTTACCATCGTACAAATTGGGTCCTCGTTTCATTGGCCCCTTTGAAGTTTTGAGACAGATCAACCCGGTCTCTTATAAACTGAAATTGCCTAATTCTCTAAGAGTACCTAACTCCTTTCATGTTTCCCTCCTCAAACCAGTAGTGTTGAGCTCCTTTTTTAAGGACCCGGGTACCACTCCTGATCCGGTCTCTGAGGATGATGTTTTTGAGGTGAAACATATCTTGGCCTCTAAGCGAGTAAGAGGTAGGATCTATTACCTGGTGGACTGGAAGGGTTTTGGTCCTGAGGAGAGGTCTTGGGAGCCTAAAGAGAACATCCAGGCCCCTCTTCTTCTTAAAAGATTTCACGCAGGCTTGAAAAAGAGGGGGAGTAAAGAGGGGGATACTGTTACACCCGGTCCCAGCGCTGCCTCTGCACTCCGTTCTGCTCACTCACCTGTTCCTCGGGCTGTCCCTCTGCGGTGGTCTGTGCGTTGGCTGGGGTCTCCTGTCCCATCTGCTCTCCGGCGTCCTGAGTCCTTCTCCACTTCCTGGCATGCTGCTGGCAGGCCTCCAGACAGTCGGCTTAGGACGCGAGGCCGCGCCCACCGCCTCTCTTAAAGGGGCAGCGTGCATCTTTTGAAATAGCTAATTATCCAATGGCTGCGCACTCAGTACTATATCTGGTCACTCCACCATTAGGGGAGTGCCGGAGCAACGTGTTCTATCATTGCTACATCCGGTTCTGTGCCTGTTCTGTCTGCGCTGCGTCTGCAGTCTCTGTGCTTCGCTGATACTGTTTGTCTCCTCAGATCATTACTAACCCGTATCTGGCTAATCTGGACAATCTCGGCTATTACTGGCGCAAGTGTCATCCCGTTCCGCCATCAGCCATCCGTACCCGTGGACCGTGACAAGGTCACTGAAGCCAGCCTTCTACCATCCGTTCTGGACCAGGACCTTACCCTTCTCCGTCAAGAACTTTCCACGGACTCTGTTATACTTGTTACCCTTTTGGTCCCTCTGGGACAGCTGCCACGTGTCCGGTGTCTAACTGGAGGTAGCACCTGTGTCCTCCGGGTATTCCATTCTGGTCCTGTTCGAGGGGCCTTACTACGGGTACCCGGGGCTCACTAGTTATGCCCCCTTCGGAGCCCCCGGACCGCGGTCTCGAGGTTCCACATTAAAAAATAAAAACGAATGTGAACTTCACCACCTCTGCCTCCGCTTCCATTCGTTACACATATTACCATCTCCTGTCATCTACAGTACCATCCCTTACATTGAGTATTCTCATTATTTTTGTAATTCACAGTGCCCTCTCTGTATTACATAGTTTTCTCTTTTAGAATCTAAAATGACAGCTGATGGAGCAGCATCTGACCAGAAGATCTGTCCGTCAGCCGCATCAATTATAAAAGCAGCTTTCCCATTCTCCATCAGCAGTTATTTCAGTTTATATCTAACAAGAGAGGACGATATGTAATAAATAACAGGGAGCTATAAATAGCAAAAATAACGAGAATCCGATATGTAAGGGACGGTGCTGTATATAACAAGTGGGAACTATGTAATAAGGGGCGGCAATATATACTGTTCAAAAAAATAAAGAGAACACTTAAACAAAAGAATATAACTCCAAGTAAATCAAACTTCTGTGAAATCAAACTGTCCACTTAGGAAGCAACACTGACAATTAATTTCACATGCTGTTGTGTAAATGGAATAGACAACAGATGGAAATTACAGGCAATTATCAAGACACACTCAGTAAAGGAATGGTTCTGCAGGTGGGGACCACAGACCACATCTCAGTACCAATGCTTTCTGGCTGATGTTTTGGTCATTTTTGAATGTTGGTTGTGCTTTCACACTTGTGTTAGCATGAGACGGACTGTACAACCCACACAAGTGGCTCAGGTAGTGCAGCTCATCCAGGATGGCACATCAATGCGAGCTGTGGCAAGAAGATTTGCTGTGTCTGTCAGCGTAGTGTCCAGAGGCTGCAGGCGCTACCATGAGATGTGAGGGGGCCGTAGGAGGGCAACAACCCAGCAGCAGGACCGCTACCTTCGCTTATGTGCAATGAGGAATAGGAGGAGCCCTGCCAGAGCCCTGCAAAATGACCTCCAGCAGGCCACAAATGTGCATGTGTCTGCACAAACAGTTAGAAACCAACTCCATGAGGATGGTCTGAGTGCCCAACATCCACAGATGGGGGTTGTGCTCACAGCCCAACATCATGCAGAACGCTTGGCATTTGCCACAGAACACCAGGATTGGCAAATTCGCCACTAGCACCCTGTGCTCTTCACAGATGAAAGCAGGTTCACACTGAGCACATGTGACAGACGTGACAGAGTCTGGAGACACCGTGGAGAGCAATCTCCTGCCTGCAACATCCTTCAGCATGACCGGTTTGGCAGTGGGTCAGTAATGGTGTCGGGTGGCATTCGTTTGTAGGGCCGCACAGCCCTCCATGTGCTCGCCAGAGGTAGCCTGATTGGCATTAGGTACCGAGATGAGATCCTCAGACCCCTTGTGAGACCATATGCTGGTGCGGTTGGCCCTGGGTTCCTCCTAATGCAGGACAATGCCAGACCTCATGTGGCTCGAGTGTGTTAGCAGTTCCTGCAAGATGAAGGCATTGAAGCTATGGACTGGCCCGCCCGTTCCCCAGACCTGAATCCGATTGAGCACATCTGGGACATCATGTCGTACTCCATCCACCAACGTCATGTGTTGCGACCACGCACCACAATTGTGGATACCAGGGCTATGGGGTACTCGGAGCCGAGCCCATGGAAATCTATGGGAGTTGTCACTGGTAGCGGTGGCTCGGTCCGTGGCCCTGGCGGTCGTGCAATGGGGGGGATATTTACAGGGGATTATTTAGGATAGGTAGTTCGTGACGCCACCTGTGGTTTCTGGTAATTGTACCAGCGCTGCTATGAGGACTTTCACAGGGGATGTTATGGGGCAGCTTGGTAGTAAGTCTCCCACAGGTGAGACGGGTCCCTGGAAGTCTATGGTGGAGATGATAATGCAGGGTGTAGTAATAATTCAGTCACACACAAGGTAGCTCCTTTTCATACCTTTTACTGATGATGGTTCAAGCAGGTCCCGGGGAGCTGGTCGGGGTGGAGAGTGCACATTCCGGTAACAGCTGAGCAGGTTAGAGGCCTCCTTTACTCCATATACATGTGAATCCAACTTGCCTGAAGCGAAGTTAATTCTGAATCCCCAGCTCTCTCTGTAGCTGTACTGCCCGGCCAATATTGTGGTGAGCCTTCTATGTGGTGAGAACAGAGTCCTTCTATGCTTGGCCTAGCTAAAAGTCCTTGTTCCTCCTGACTCCGATTACGTATTGACACTTAAGGCTGCACTCTGCGACCTGTAGTCCAGATGCCTCCGGTTTTCTTGTTACTATGCCTGGAACAGTAGCAACACTTCGGACCCCGGTGTCCGGTGATTTAGCGCAGGCAATCCAATACCTAAAGCACTTTTCTATCTTCTCCACTGTGCCCTTCGCCCTGCTCTCGCTCTTAGCACAAACACTTGGAGCTTCGATGGTAATGTCAGCTTTCTCCTAGAGCTCGCCGAGCAGCTCTCAGTATCCTCCTTACTTCAGCTTCTGTTGAGGTACTGATTAAGGGTAGCTCTGACTAGGCTAGGATGATCCACTTCACCCGTACTAGCCTCCACTTGCTTGTCAGGTGAGCTACGTTAGCTCTGCGAGGATCCAGTCCTCCCTTCTCTCTCTCTCCAAGTCCAGACTCCACTGGACTGAACTGCACTGTCCGAAGACAGGAAACTGACTGTACTGTCCAGAGACAGGAAGCTGACTCAGCTCTGTTACGTGTCACCACCTCCTATACCCCTGGTGGGTGTGTCTAGAAGTGTGAGTGAAGTGCATATATATCAAGCTTTGCTGTTACCTTCCTGTGCACTCTCCTGGACTTTTATGTGTGCCTGCGAAGCTGGGCTACACATCCCCCCTTGGTAAAACACAGCACTCCCGGGCTGTAAAAGACAAAAAGAATATTTTGTTTTGCATTAGCATAAACATTATAACTCTTCCCATCCGGGAGGTAAGGATTTCTTGAACGTTACAATATGTACAGTAAGAAAATACAAAAGTATCAAAATATCGAGACATTTTCATATATACAAGATACTTGTGGAGGACCCGCACCAAAAACCTCCCACGTGGGTCCTGGGTGGGCTGCAGGACTTTATTGCAGACCTCACTCTAGGCCCACCATACGGGTTTTTCTTCAGAGGTTGATAGTAATGGTTTCGTGTCAAACCAAGATAATGCACCGAAGCGCAACTATTTACAAGAAAGTACTTGGGCTGGCATAGTCCACAGCCACTCAGTCCATTGGAATGGTTAAAACACATTTCAAATAATTACATTAATACTTTTTTTCAAACTTTATACAATTTTTCAGATGCAATAAACCCTATCTGGGTCTTGCTAACTAGTCTTGATAACGAATAGGTAGTTTACCTTTAGTGAGACGTTCTGACCTACGTGGGGTAGCATCAGGTATGGTATTCTCTAACCTTTCTGTTCTGCGTAATGGCAAACTATAATACTGTCTCAATCTTTCTATGGACCTGGCAAGCATGCTAGTGACTGGAGGAGGCGGTACTGCTTCACCAGCTTCACCAAGGGATTCCACTTCTTGTGGCGCTGCTTCCTGCGGGTCCGCTTCTTGGAGTTCTAACGGTTGAGGGTCTGCCGGAACAGGTTCTTCTGGAACTGGCTCTACTGGCACAATTGGTATGACTGGTTGTAGAGACTCCTCTTGCGGTTGATAAAACTGCAGCACAGGAATAATTACAGCGTCTCCTAATCTGGGCCAATCTGCAGGTAAATCTCCCAAATCCATGTGTATGACCGCTTCAGCACTCTCTTCTTGATGAACAACAGGGTTTTCTTCACGGAGCTTTAATGGGCCAGGACACAACTTCACATGATCTCTAGACACAGTTGCCGTCGTTTTTCCTCCATCCTTGCTGATGGTACAGACCTTGCTGTTATCGAAATTGGAATTTTGCACGACGTAAGGCTCCTGTTCCCACTGATCATCCAACTTGTGTGTTCTTCTTTTCCTTTTGAGCACCATTTCTCCAGGCATTAAAGGCTTAGCGGGAGCATTTTTGTTATAATTCATCTCTTGCTTTTCTCTTACTTGTTGAGACTGTCTTCTACGCAGGCTTGTACTCTCTTATACTGTTCTTGTCGATTTTTGTCCCAATCTTCAGCGTTGTTATCAGCCTCTGGTTCTACCACACCGAGTTCTAAGTCCATTGGCAGCCTTCCCGGTCTTGCTCTCATAAGGTAGGCTGGAGTGCAGTTGGTGGAACTTACTGGGATATGGTTGTACAAGTCGACCAGGTCGGGTAACAAGTCTGGCCACCGATTTCTTTCTTCCAGTGGTACAGTTTTCAGTAAGTCGATGACTATGTGATTCATTTTTTCACAAAGGCCGTTGGTCTGAGGGTGGTATGGTGTTGTTCTGATCTTTTTACATCCATACAATTGACAAAATTCCTGAAACAATTCAGCTTCGAATGCAGGACCTCGATCAGTCAGCACCTGCTCCGGATATCCGTGTGGTCTGCAGAAACTTGCTTGGAAGGTTCTTGCTGCTGTCTCTGCTGTCAGATCTTTGACAGGGGCGACCACCAGAAACCGGGAATAGTGATCCACCATGGTCAGGGCATATGTGTATCCTGACCTGCTTGGGGACAACTTGACGTGATCCAATGCTACGATCTCCAAGGGACGAGTCGTCCGGATAGGCTGCAAGGGTGCCTTCTGGCTACTGTAGTCTTTTCGCCTGAGGCCACAGGGTCCACAGTTCCGGCACCACTTCTCGATGGAGCTGCGCATCCCTACCCAGTAGAACCGGCACCTCAACAGGGTCTCCAGCTTTCTCCAGCCAAAGTGTCCTGCTTGATCGTGGTAGGCTTCCAGCACCATTTGGATGTCTGCTTTCGGGACCACTATTTGCCAAACCATCTCATGGGTCCTTGGGTCGACGTATCTCCTGCACAACTTCTCACGGTATATGAACAACCGGCTTCTCTCATTCCACAGGAGCTTTGCTGGCATGGATGCATCTTTCTCCAAGGAGGAACCTTCCTGTTTTATCAACTCCTTGATACGGCTCACCACGGGATCGCTGTCCTGAGTCTCTTTCCAGCTGTGATGAGGTAAAGGGTTCAGCATCTCACCACACCGCTTCCTGTAGACCCGTTGCTCTTGGACCATCCCATTTCGGTGGAACGCAGGTAGCTCGATTTCTTCCAGATCGTCTGACTCTTCCTCCGTGTCAGATTCATGCAGCATTCTGGACAAGGCGTCCGCGTTAGCATTTTTACGGCCCGCTCTGTATTTGATGGTAAACTGGTAGTTTGATAACCGAGCCATCCAACGTTGCTCCATGGCTCCCAGCTTGGCTGTTTCCAGATGCGTCAAGGGGTTGTTGTCTGTAAACGCAGTGAACCGGTTGGAGGCAAGGTAATGTTTAAATCTTTCGGTAATGACCCAGACCAGCGCCAGGAACTCCAGTTTGAAGCTGCTATAGTTTTCCGGATTCCTCTCAGTTGGCCTGAGTTTTCTGCTGGCATATGCGATGACTTTTTCTTGGCCGTTCTGCTTCTGACTGAGGACCGCTCCTAATCCTTCGTTACTGGCATCTGTGTATAGCAGGAACGGTTGGCTGTAATCTGGGTAGGCTAAGATTTCATCGCCGGTAAGGATCTCTTTCATCTCTTTGAATGCCTCAGCTTGTTCTTTTCCCCAATTGAATGGAAGGTTTCTGCTCTTAAGAGGTTGTCCTACCAGGAGGTCCTGCAAAGGTGCCGCTTTCTTAGTGTAATCTTTTACAAACCTCCTGTAGTAACCTGTTAATCCCAGGAACTGACGCACCTCTTTTAAGTTCTTCGGCTCTGGCCATTTCTGAATAGCTGTGACCTTCTCGGGGTCCGGCGCTACTCCTTCGGAACTGACAATGTGTCCCAAGTACTGTACCTTCCGTTTGAGCAGGTGGCATTTAGAGGGCTTTAGTTTCATCCCAAACTTGGACAATGACTCAAATACCTCCGCCAGGTGCTTCAGATGATCTTCATATGTCTTAGAGTACACAATTACGCAGTCCAAGTACAGCAGCACAGTTTCGAAGTTGAGATGTCCCAGACAGCTCTCCATCACCCTTTGGAATGTTCCTGGGGCACTGCTGAGACCAAACGGCATCCTATCGAACTCGCAGAGTCCCATTGGGGTGGTGAAAGCAGTTTTCTCCCGGTCCTCCTCAGCCACAGCCACTTGCCAGTACCCACTAGTAAGGTCGAGGGTAGAAAAGTAGTTAGCCGTTTTCAGAGCAGCTAAGAATTCCTCTATACGTGGTAATGGGTATGCATCTTTATGTGTTATACGATTTACTTGCCTAAGTCTACACACATTCGCATGCTACCATCCTTTTTCTTCACTAGAACCAGAGGTGCTGCCCAGGGGCTACAACTATCCCTTATCACCCCGGCTTTCTTCATGTCATGCAGCATTTCCTTAGCTTTCTGATAATGGGCTGGAGGTATGGGCCTGTACCGCTCTTTGATGGGAGGATGACTGCCTGTAGGGATATGATGCTGTACTCCCTTAATGGTCCCAAAATCAAGTGGGTGCTTGCTAAATACTTGTGCGTATTCTTGTACCACCCGTAGTACCCCCTGTTTCTGGTGGACGGAAGTGGTGTCTGTCCCAATATGAAGCTGCTGACACCAGTCCGCTACCGGGGTTGCGGATCATTATCCTCCGCTGGCTGGCGGGAGGCTAAGGACTCGGTTGTGAGGATAGAATTATTATCTACGGCATGTAATTTAGCAACTGTAGCATAACGTGGCAAATTTACTTCATCGTCCCCCCAGTTGAGAAGTCGTACTGGTACTCTCCCATTTACTACTTCCACCACCCCTCTAGCAATCATGAGTGTAGGTCTGTGTTCTGAGCGATGGGGTTCTACTACTGCTTGGTAGTTCTGTCCCCTCAGACCTATGGCTGCTCTACACCATATTAACATTTCACTCACAGGGGGTATTACAATGGGGTTCGAGTCTGTGACCCGTACATTACCGATTTCACCATCTGTAAGCTTCGCTTGCTGCTGGCACATCAGGGCCCGGATCTCCCTCTGGATCCCTCCCTTCTGCTTCGGCTTGGCAACTTCAGCGAGCTGTTGGAGCAAAAACACAACTTCTCCCAGACAGTTACTGATAATGTTAGTACCTAGTATCACATTTAGACCATTTTCCTCATTTACAGTCCTGACTACTAGGAGTCCCTGATCCTTCAGCTCCACCCTGCCCACTTTTACATTTACGTTTTTGGCTCCAATTACTTCAACAGGGAGACCATTGGTAGCGTACACTGTCAAGTCAGGGCTCGGGGGCTGGAGGCTGTCCATGGACCAAAATTTATTGTAAAGGACGTCAGGTATAATGGTCACGTGAGATCCCGTGTCCAGCAGTGCAGGGATTGCAATCCCGTCCAGAATCATGGACAGGTAGGGCCGTCCACCACGAACCTGCGGTTCCAGTCTAAGGGGCCTGATGAATCTACTCCTGGGTGTTGGCCCTCTGACCCAGGATCGGCTCGTTTAAAGGACATTGCTGAGCCATATGACCTTTTTGGTTGCAGCGGTAGCAGACGATCTCCCGGCGAGGATGGTGTTGCTCCGGAGTCGCTCCTGGGGGTGGCGTGGTCCTCCTCTGGTGTGGCGACGTCCTCCATTTCCTCCGGTTCATCCAAGGGACATCCTCCGGACAGTCGGCTAGTTGGATCTTCCCTCCTTCCTCTTTCCGCAGTTGCAGGGCATCCATTACAGTGGCCAAGTTCTTAGTCAGCTGGCGCACTTCTGAGCGCAGACATTCCAACTCACTAGGGGGCGCCACCTGCGTTTTAGCTTCTGCCACCTGCGGGGAAAAGGTGGGTACTGCCGGCTTAAGAGTGGCTTCACCCTGGTGATACCGATTTGCCACCTTAGGCTTTTCCAGGGGTCGCAGTCCCTTTATTGCCATGTCCTTTAGAGCATCAAAAGTGGCATCTGGATGATCCAAAGACCACCAGTTTACAGTCCTGCCTTCCTCTGAAGACCTCAGTCCCCGCACAAATTGCTCTTTCAACATTTGGCTCTCATCGATGGGACTTGTAGGGTTAGCCTGTTTAAGAGCTCGCAGGGCCCCCTGTAGTCGGCAGGCGTAGTCCCTAATACTGTCACCCGGTCCCTGGAAGCAATGATAAAATGCCATCCGGAGATCCGTTTCTGTGCGGTCCTCAAAGATGGCCTGTAGCTTTAAGAGAATCGCAGGTACCGACTCCTGGTCTGCAGTGGGCCAAGTCTCTACTTCTCTCTCAGCCGCACCAGCTAACTGTCCTATTACCACAGCAGCTTTTTGCTTCTCAGTCATGGAGTACATATCCAAAATACCACATATTTTCCTTTTAAACCCTGGCAGGGTGTCTGGCTCGCCGCTGTACTGGG
Organism: Oophaga sylvatica; assembly: GCA_033576555.1. NCBI lineage: Eukaryota > Metazoa > Chordata > Amphibia > Anura > Dendrobatidae > Oophaga > Oophaga sylvatica. The sequence continues at coordinate 15,010 of JARQOD010007687.1, forward strand.
GAAGCCACTTCGCTCCTGGCATGTATGGGAGCGCTAGGGGCATAAGCGGGACCACCGGACCAGGTGAGGGGCCCGCACCTCCATCCTGCATTACAACGCCAAGCGGTAGGTTATTGGGGCCACCGGCGGGGGCCGCTCCGTCTGCTGGTTGCTGCGACATATTGATGCCCCCTTGGTTAATCTGAGCCTACCTCTTTCACAGGCTGCAGCGGTGGAGACAGGACCTTTGTCGCTGGCGCTCTGATGATGCCGCTCTATTTTGCGATGCAGTTTGCGATGCGGATTGCAATGCAGATTGTGATGCAGTTTGCTATGCGGATTGTGATGCAGATTACGATGCAGTTTGCGATGCGGCTTGCGATGAGATTGCGATGCGGTTTGCGATGCAGATTGCTATGTAGTTCGCGATGCGGTTTGCGATGCAGATTGCTATGCAGTTCGCGATGTGGCTTGCGATGCAGTTTGGGGTGCAGGTTGGGGGCGTGTCCAAGCAACAGCGCGCTTTTTCAGGTACGCCCCCTTCTTCACCAGCGCCTGAGGGCGCGAACATGGCGGTAAAATGGCGGAATTTGGCGCCAAATACAGCAAACAGTCTTTTCCACACAAACAGTTCAATATAGGCACACAGGACTCACAATTGCAAGTTTCGCATCCTGTTCGTGACGCCAAAAATAGTTGTTGCGACCACGCACCACAATTGTGGATACCAGGGCTATGGGGTACTCGGAGCCGAGCCCATGGAAATCTATGGGAGTTGTCACTGGTAGCGGTGGCTCGGTCCGTGGCCCTGGCGGTCGTGCAATGGGGGGGATATTTACAGGGGATTATTTAGGATAGGTAGTTCGTGACGCCACCTGTGGTTTCTGGTAATTGTACCAGCGCTGCTATGAGGACTTTCACAGGGGATGTTATGGGGCAGCTTGGTAGTAAGTCTCCCACAGGTGAGACGGGTCCCTGGAAGTCTATGGTGGAGATGATAATGCAGGGTGTAGTAATAATTCAGTCACACACAAGGTAGCTCCTTTTCATACCTTTTACTGATGATGGTTCAAGCAGGTCCCGGGGAGCTGGTCGGGGTGGAGAGTGCACATTCCGGTAACAGCTGAGCAGGTTAGAGGCCTCCTTTACTCCATATACATGTGAATCCAACTTGCCTGAAGCGAAGTTAATTCTGAATCCCCAGCTCTCTCTGTAGCTGTACTGCCCGGCCAATATTGTGGTGGAGCCTTCTATGTGGTGAGAACAGAGTCCTTCTATGCTTGGCCTAGCTAAAAGTCCTTGTTCCTCCTGACTCCGATTACGTATTGACACTTAAGGCTGCACTCTGCGACCTGTAGTCCAGATGCCTCCAGTTTTCTTGTTACTATGCCTGGAACAGTAGCAACACTTCGGACCCCGGTGTCCAGTGATTTAGCGCAGGCAATCCAATACCTAAAGCACTTTTCTATCTTCTCCACTGTGCCCTTCGCCCTGCTCTCGCTCTTAGCACAAACACTTGGAGCTTCGATGGTAATGTCAGCTTTCTCCTAGAGCTCGCCGATCAGCTCTCAGTATCCTCCTTACTTCAGCTTCTGTTGAGGTACTGACTAAGGGTAGCTCTGACTAGGCTAGGATGATCCACTTCACCCATACTAGCCTCCACTTGCTTGTCAGGTGAGCTACGTTAGCTCTGCGAGGATCCAGTCCTCCCTTCTCTCTCTCTCCAAGTCCAGACTCCACTGGACTGAACTGCACTGTCCGAAGACAGGAAACTGACTGCACTGTCCAGAGACAGGAAGCTGACTCAGCTCTGCTACGTGTCACCACCTCCTATACCCCTGGTGGGTGTGTCTAGAAGTGTGAGTGAAGTGCATATATATCAAGCTTTGCTGTTACCTTCCTGTGCACTCTCCTGGACTTTTATGTGTGCCTGCGAAGCTGGGCTACACATCTGTTGCACCACAGACTGTCCAGGAGTTGACGGATGCTTTAGTCCAGATCTGGAAGGAGATCCCTCAGGAGACCAACTGCCGCCTCATCAGGAGCATACCCAGGCGTTGTAGGGAGGTCATATACTCACAGGGAGGTCATACTGGCATGTGGAGGCCACACACACTACTGAGAATCATTTTGACTTGTTTTAAGGACATTACATTCCATTAATTATGTGTGTGACTCCAAATCCAGGCTTCCATTGTTTAATTTGATTTCCATTGTTGATTTTTGTGTGATTTTGTTGTCAGCACATTCAACTTTGTACAGAACAAAGTATTCAATGAGAACATTTCATTCATTCAGATCTAGGATGTGTTATTTGAGTGTTCCCTTTATTTTTTTGAGGAGTGTATATAATGAGAGGAGAATATAACAAAAATATACAGCTCTGACAAAAATTAAGAGACCATTTCAAAATTTTCAGTTTGTCAGATTTTTCTCTTTATAGGTATATGTTTGAGTAAAATGTAAATTGTTCTTTTATTCTATAAACTACTGACAACAAGTCTCTGAATTTCCAAGCAATAAAGTTTGTATTTATTTTCAGAAAATGAGAAATGGTCAAAATAACAAAAAAAAGCAGTGCTTGCTGACCTCAAATAATGCTAAGAAAACAAGTTCATAATCATTTAGAAGCAACAATACTAATGTTTTAACTCAGGAAGAGTTCAGAAATCAATATTTTGTGGGATAACCATGATTTTTAATCACAGCTTTCATGCGTCAATGCTGGAGCATTGCAATGCATTGTAACTGCAATCAAAAGTAAAAAAGTGAAAGTCCCATAAAGGGACAAGTTAAAAAAAAGCATTTTTTAAAAAAATTGTAGAAAAAATATTAAAAAATAATTTAAAAAAATTCCCTAAAAAATACACATTTTTATGTAATAAAAAAACAAAAAACAAAAAAATACACATGTTTGGTATCGCCGCGTCCATAAACATCCCATCTATAACCCTAGTTAACCCCTTCAGTGAAAGCTGTAAAAAAAAAAAATAGCAAATTATACTTTTTCCAAGCAGTATCATCATACCGCTTGGAAAAAGTGCAATAACACGCGATCAAAAAAGTCGGATATAAATAATCATGGTACCGCTGAAAATGTAATCTTGTCCCGCAAAAAACAAACCGCTATACAGCATCATCAGCGAAAAAATAAAAAAGTTATAGCTCGCGGAATAAACTGATGCAAAAATAATTATTTTTTCTATAAAATTTTTTATTGTGTAAAAAACGCCAAAACATAAAAAAATATATAAATGAGGTATCGCTGTAATCGTAGTGACCCGAAGAATAAAGCTGCTTTATCAATTTTACCACACGCGGAACGGAGGAAAAAAAAACAAAAAACAATTCCTGAATTGTTGGTTTTTGTTCATTCTGCTTCCACAAAAATCGGAATAGGAAGCGATCAAAAAACGTTATGTGCCCGAATATGATACCAATAAAAACGTCAGCTCGTCCCGCAAAAAATAAGCCCACAGATAACTCGGTCGGACGAAATATGGAAAAATTATAGCTCTCAAAATATGGCGATGCAAAAATTACTTACAAAAAATTCTTCCAAAAAAGCGTCTTTTAGAGTGTGACAGAAGCTAAACATAAAAAAAGGGTATAAATCTAGTATCGCTGTAATCGCACCGATCCGAGGAATAAAGTCGCCTAATCACTAATACCGCACGAGGAACGGCGTAAAAAAGAAAAACAATTCTTCACCTTTTGTGGATTTGTTCATTCTGCCTCCCAAAGATTGCAGTAAGGCGATCACAGTGGTTCCCCCCACATATGGGATATCAGCGTACTCAGGACAAAATGCACATCAACTTTTGGGGTCCTATTTCTCCTGTTACCCTTATAAAAATAAAAATTTGGGGGCAAAAAGGTCATTTTTGTGGAAAAAAATATGATTTTTTTATTTTCACGGCTCTACGTTATAAACTTCTGTGAAGCCCTTGGGGGTTCAAAGTGCTGACCACACATCTAGATAAGTTCCTTGGGGGTCTAGTTTGCAAAATGGGGTCACTTGGGGGTTTCTACTGTTTAGGCACATCAGGGGATCTCTAAGCGCGACATGACACCCACAGACCATTCCATCAAAGTCTGCATTTAAAAATGGTGCTCCTTCCCTTCCGAGCTCTGCCATGCGTCAAAATAGTGGTTCCCCCCACATATGGGGTATCAGCGTACTCAGGACAAATTGCACAATAGCTTTTGGGGTCCTATTTCTCCTGTTACCCTTATAAAAATAAAAATTTGGGGGCAAACAGATTATTTTTGTGGAAAAAAATATGATTTTTTTATTTTCACGGCTCAACGTTATAAACTTCTGTGAAGCACTTGGGGGTTCAAAGTGCTCACCACACATCTAGATAAGTTCCTTGGGGGTCTAGTTTCCAAAATGGAGTCACTTGTGGGGGGGTTTCTACTGTTTAGGCACATCAGTGGCTCTCCAAACGTGACATGACACCCGCAGACCATTCCATCAAAGTCTGTATTTGAAAAAGGCGCTCCTTCCCTTCCGAGCTCTGCCATGCGTCAAAATTGTGGTTTACCCCCACATATGGGGTATCTGCGTACTCAGGACAAACTGCACAATAACTTTTGGGGTCCTGTTACCCTTTGGAAAATAAAAATTGGGGGTGGAAAGATCATTTTTGTGGAAAAGATATGATTTTTTAATTTTACAGCTCTACGTTATAACCTTCTGTGAAGCCCTTGGGGGTTCAAAGCTCTCACCACACATCTAGATAAGTTCCTTGGGGGATCTAGTTTCCAAAATGGGGTCACTTGTGGGGGGTTTCCACTGTTTAGGCACACAGGGACTCTCCAAATGCGACATGGCGTCCAATCTCAATTCCAGCCCAAAAAGTCAAATGGCGCTGCTTCCCTTCCGAGCTCTGCCATGCGCCCAAATAGTGGTTTACCCCCACATATGGGGTATCAGCGTACTCAGGACAAATTGCACAATAACTTTTGGGGTCCTGTTACCCTTTGGAAAATAAAAATTGGGGGTGGAAAGATCATTTTTGTGGAAAAGATATGATTTTTTAATTTTACGGCTCTACGTTATAACCTTCTGTGAAGCCCTTGGGGTTCAAAGCTCTCACCACACATCTAGATAAGTTCCTTGGGGGTCTAGTTTCCAAAATGGGGTCACCTGTGGGGGGTTTCCACTGTTTAGGCACACAGGGACTCTCCAAATGCGACATGGCGTCCAATCTCAATTCCAGCCAAAAAAGTCAAATGGCGCTGCTTCCCTTCCGAGCTCTGCCATGCGCCCAAATAGTGGTTTACCCCCACATATGGGGTATCAGCGTACTCAGGACAAATTGCACAATAACTTTTGGGGTCATTTTATCCTTTGGAAAATAAAAATTGGGATGAAAAGATCATTTTTGTGGAAAAAATATGATTTTTTAATTTTACAGCTCTGTTATAACCTTCTGTGAAGCCCTTGGGGGTTCAAAGCTCTCACAACACATTTAGATAAGTTCCTTGGGGGTCTAGTTTCCAAAATGGGGTCACTTGTGGGGGGTTTCCACTGTTTAGGCACATCAGGGACTCTCCAAATGCGACATGGCATCCAATCTCAATTCCAGCCAAAAAAGTCAAATTGCGCTGCTTCCCTTCCGAGCTCTGCCATGTGCCCAAATAGTGGTTTACCCCCACATATGGGGTATCAGCGTACTCAGGACAAATTGCACAATAACTTTTGGGATCCTTTTATCCTTTGAAAAATAAAAATTGGGGGTGAAAAGATCATTTTTGTGGAAAAAATATGATTTTTAAATTTTACGACTCTACGTTATAACCTTCTGTGAAGCCCTTGGGGGTTCAAAGTGCTCACCACAGATCTAGATAAGTTCCTTGGGGGGTCGTTTCCAAATTGGGGTCACTTATGGGGGGTTTCCACTGTTTAGGTACATCAAGGACTCTCCAAACACGACATGGTGTCCGCTCTCGATTCCAGCCAATTTGACATTCAAAATCTCAAATGATGCTCCTTCCCTTCTGAGCACTGCTGTGCGCCTAAAGATTGGTTTTCCCCCACACATGGGGTATCGGTGTACTCAGGAGAAATTGTACAATAAATATTGTGGTTCATTTTCTACTGATACCCTTGACAAAATTTAAAAAATTGTGTCGAAAGAAACATTCTGGGAAAAAAAGTTAAATGTTCATTTTTTCCTTCCAGATTGCTTCAATTCTTGTGAAGTACCTAAAGGGTAATAAACTTCTTGAATGTGGCTTTGAACACCTTGAGGGGTATAGTTTTTAGAATGGTGTCACTTTTGAGTATTTTCTGTCATATTGACCCCTCAAATTCACTTCAAATGTGAGGTGGTCCCTAAAAAAATGATTTTGTAAATTTTGTTGGAAAAATGAGAAATTGCTGGTCAATTTTTAACACTTATAACTTCCTAACAAAAAAAAATTTTGGTTCCAAAATTGTGCTGATGTAAAGTAGACATGTAGGAAATGTTATTTATTAACTATTTTTTGTGACATATCTCTCTGATTTAATGGCATAAAAACTAAAAGTTTGAAAATTGCAAAATTTTCAAAATTTTCGCCATATTTCCGTTTTTTTCATAAATAAACGCAAGTTATATTGAAGAAATTTTAGCACTATCATGAAGTACAATATGTCACGAGAAAACATTCTCAGAATCGCCAAGATCCGTTGAAGCGTTCCAGAGTTATAAGCACATAAAGTGACAGTGGTCAGAATTGTAAAAATAGGCCTGGTCTTTAACCTACAAAATGGCTTGGTCGTTAAGGGGTTAAATAAAGCTGCTTTATTTTTGAAACTTCCTGTTTCTTTGTCTTGATAAAACTTTGCTGATAAATTCTCTTGCAGATTACAGGGTTTTTTTTTATTTCCGCTGTAGAAACACAGCCTATGGGAAAATTTGCAAATAAAATGCATATATACCGCAAGAGAAAAAACACATGATGTACTCATTGTAAGAACTTAACCTAAAATGCCAGACAGCGAAAGACATAGGGGGTAATGGTACTCTGGATGAGGCTGGCAAACGTAACAGCTACAGACTCTCAATCAAGGTCCATGCCCAATAGTTACACACATAATTCTCACTGGTTACATGGCTCAGTCACCAAGCTTGCGGTTACACAACAGGAATGGTCTAAATTCATGCTGCCCAAAATACAGACAGCATGAATTAGAGCCGCAGTGCTTGATTGCAGCCAGGTATGTTTTTCTCTGAAACTCAGCAGTGTGTCAGGGAAAACATAGTTTGAAGAGCTGCTTCTCCTGGTGCCAGAATATACCAGACTGCATTCCAATGATTAACTGCTTCCCTACTGGAAGATGCCCGTTTCCTACACAGTTACTGCTCCTGTGTGTATCCACACATCTGGTTCTGCATCATCTGTGCTACCTGCTCCTCTTGTTTGTCTGCTGTCCTAGTCCACGTGTTGTCTGCTAAGACCAGCTCCACTGCACCAACACATTGTTCTGTGCTGCTTCCAAAGTACAGCTGCATCAACACCATTGCCGCTGGATACAGAGAAGCTATCTGGACTTTTTAAGCAACTTGTAAATCAGTAGGAGATCATTCAGGCTGTGCATGGCATCTCAGCCTTTATGGATGCATTGCTTCAAACTCCTGCTGTTAAACCTCTGTCTCTTCAAGCCCTGCCATACCCACCCTCACATACTGGACATTGTTTTTGAGGAACATCTCCACATTTGCCTATTCCTGACCATTTTGATGGTAACCTTAAGGTCTGCTTGTCACATCTCCACCAGATCCTGCTCCTGTGACATCTTCTACTGTCATAATATTCACTTCTGGTGACAGAAGAGGTGTCAGAACCAGAAGCTGTGGACAGCACAGGCTCTGTCCAGCCACTAAGGTTAGGGTGGATTGGACCGCAGAACTGTCCAGTCTGGCAGTATGGGTGTCTGTGCTGTCCAGTTGATGTTATGAGCTCCTTACCAGACCCTACTAAGGCTTCCAGCTTACTGTTAGTGACTCGCTCCACAATTGTGGATACCAGGGCTATGGGGTACTCGGAGCCGAGCCCATCGATTTCTATGGGAGTTGTCACTGGTAGCGGTGGCTCGGTCCGTGGCCCTGACAGTCAATGCGAGGGGGGGAATATTTACAGGGGATATTTAGGATAGGTAGTTCGTGACGCCACCTGCGGTTTCTGGTAAATTGTACCAGCGCTGCTCTAAGGACTTTCACAGGGGATGTTATGGGGCAGCTTGGTAGTAAGTCTCCCACAGGTGAGACGGGTCCCTGGAAGTCTATGGTGATGATGATGATGCAGGGTGTAGTAAGAATTCAGCCAAACACAATGCAGCTTCTTTTCATACCTTTTACTGATGGTAGTTCAAGCAGATCCCGGGGAGCTGGTCGGGGTGGAGAGTGCACATTCGGGTAACAGCTGAGCAGGTTAGAGGCCTCCTTTACTTCCAGATATATGTGAGTCCAACTTGCGTGAAGCGAAGTTAACTCTGAAACTCCAGCTTTCTCTATAGCTGTACTGCCCGGCCAACATTGTGGTGGAGCCTTCTAAGTGATGAAACTAAGTCCTTACTTTTGTCTGCGCTTGACTCAAAGTCCCTGTTTCACCTGACTCCGGTTACGTATTGACACTTAGGGCTGCTCTCTGCGACCTGTAGTCCAGATGCCTCCGGTTTTCTTGTTACTATGCTTGAAACAATAGCAATGCTTCAGACCCCGGTGTCCGGCAATTTAGTGCAGGCAATCCAATACCTAAAGCACTTCTCTAACTTCTCCACTGTGCCCTTCGCCCTGCTTCCCGCTTTTAACATAAGCACTGGTGGCAGTTGTGGAAAATGTCAGCTTCCTCCAGAGTTCGCTGCACAGCTCTCAGTTTCCTCCAAAGTCCCAACTGGACCGAGACTGAATGGCTGCTCTGTCCTTTAGACAGAAGCTAACAGACCGAAGTACCACTGAACACTACTTCCTCAAGATCTGACTGAGTGACTGAATGAGTCCCTGCCACGTGTCACCCCTCCCTTATATCTCAGATGGGTGTGTCTGAAAGTGGGAGTGACAGTGAATGAATATCAAGCGTTGCTGTTACCTTCCTGTGCACTCTCCTGGACTTTATGTGTGCCTGCGTAGCTGGGCTACACATCCCCCCTTGGTAAAACACAGCACTCCCGGGCTGTAAAAGACAAAAAGAACATTTTGTTTTGCATTAACAACAACATTATAACTCTTCCCATCCGGGAGGTACGACTTCTTTAACGTTACAATTTGTACAATGAAGAATACAAAAGTATCAAAAGTATCAAAATATCAAACATTCTCATAAATATTCACAGTATAAAACAATATTCTTGTGGAGGACCCGCACCAAAAACCTCCCACGTGGGTCCTGGGTGGGCTTCAGGACTTCTGACTGCAGACCTCACTCTAGGCCCACCATACGGGTTTTTCTTCAGAGGTAGATAATAGTAGTGGTTTTATGTAAAACCAAGATAATGCACCGAAGCGCAGCTATTTACAAAGACAAGTTCTTGGGCTGGCACAGTCCACAGCCTCCCAGTCCATGAAGGGTTAAATCACATATATTCTTCAAGTATTCACATGTCAATAACTTTACTTTAACTTTTACTTTACCCAACCAGGGTATACTATGCATACCATGCACATTATGTAGACATTACTTTTTAACTTGTCAAATTCTCTTCCTTGTACCCAGCCGGGTATTCTACTCAATATGTAAACACTATACATACACAGTAATAAAGTGCAAAAATGGCAATTATTTCTTCAAAACTTTTTACAATTTCTATAATGCGGTAAACCCCTGTCTGGGTCCTACCGGTCTTCACTTTTACAAACTTTCAATGACGTCTTCCGCTCCTGGGGCTGGAACGACGCGATGCTCTTTGGATACCATAACAAATAAGTCATGGCCCGATATCTGCGTTTGCGTGGCCACAGTCCTTGTGCGAACCTTCTGGGACGCAACGGGTGTCTCAGGGAAATATTGGCTTCTCATCACAGATGCAGGCTTAGGCTGCGATTTAATTGTGGTCGCATCATCCGGTTGCGATCCAGAATGAGTCGCAGGTTGCGTTGCGGGATACCTTGCTGATTGCGATGCCGAATAGGTCGCTGATTGCGATGTAGTGGGCGATGCCGGGTAGGTCGCTGATTGCGATACAGAGCAGGTCGCCGATTGCGAAGCAGGGGGCGATGCTGGGGCACGGCCCGGTTCGGTGGGAGCTCGGGACACTGAGACACGGGAGACATTCAAGGCAAACCACCCCCGCTGACTACAGTGCCGGGTGTAGGTGACGGTATCCCCTTTTAGCAGGTGGAACCCCGCATCGCAGCGGTGAACATAGATCTTTGAAGAGAACCCGGGTTCACATATGTAACCCCAAACTCCTTGGGCCTTAGAGGCACACACCGTCCCCTGGCGCCACGGTTCTCGACGCGTACCTTTGCCTCGCCTGATGTTTTCCTTTTCAGCGAGAATCTCCTCCTGGTACCGCTGACGGAACCGCTGCACTTCCCTCTGCTCCTGCTGCCGTCGCTGCTCCATCTCTTCCCAGTCGATCTCCATCATTAACGGTGGGGTCCCCTCCGGTGTCCCTGCCAGGGAACGGTGCGCCGATGCGGCCTCCTGGCCTGGCTGGCACTCCGGAACGAGCGGGGCCTCCTCAGCCTCCTTCGCCTCCACCTCCGCATCGGTGGGATCAGGTACAGCTCTTTTGGAGCCGGCCTCCGGTTCTTCATCAGCCGTTTGCAGTGGTGGCACAGGGAGTACAGGTAATGGCTTCGTTCTTGGAGGAGAGAGCATTGCGTCCCACAGCAGCCGCTGTTTCAGGGCACGCCAGCTTTTCTCCATCTCCTCCACTTCTTTGCGGTGGCGGGCCACATCTTCCAGCACCGCATCCACCTTCTCCATGACATAGAGGATCAGGTCCCGATCTGGGGACAGCTCCGGCACAGGCCGTAAATCTTCAGGGGAGCAGGGCCTGCCTGCCACTGCTCCATTGCAGAGCTGCTCTGGTCCTTCTGCCACCTCGTCCCAGGCCAGAGTGTAGTTTCCATCAGGAACAATCTGGTCTCTTCCGTGGAGGCGGGATTTGCGTCTCCTCCTCTTCGCATAGAGGATGAAGAGGAGGGGATTTCTTTAGCAGTAGGGCAGGACCGCACATTGTAGTAACATTTGGAGAGGGCGGCCATAACTTTCGCGCCTCAGGGGGGGTACACGCCCACGAATGCACGCCCACCTTCTTCACCAGCGCCTCAGGGCGCCAATATGGCGGCAAAATGGCGGTATTTGGCGCCAAAAGCAGCAGTCTTTTTCATGAAATAAACAGTTCAATAGGCACACAGGACTCACAATTGCAAGTTTCACATCCTGTTCGTGACGCCAATTTAAATTGACTCGCTCCACAATTGTGGATACCAGGGCTATGGGGTACTCGGAGCCGAGCCCATCGATTTCTATGGGAGTTGTCACTGGTAGCGGTGGCTCGGTCCGTGGCCCTGACAGTCAATGCGAGGGGGGGAATATTTACAGGGGATATTTAGGATAGGTAGTTTGTGACGCCACCTGCGGTTTCTGGTAAATTGTACCAGCGCTGCTCTAAGGACTTTCACAGGGGATGTTATGGGGCAGCTTGGTAGTAAGTCTCCCACAGGTGAGACGGGTCCCTGGAAGTCTATGGTGATGATGATGATGCAGGGTGTAGTAAGAATTCAGCCAAACACAATGCAGCTTCTTTTCATACCTTTTACTGATGGTAGTTCAAGCAGATCCCGGGGAGCTGGTCGGGGTGGAGAGTGCACATTCGGGTAACAGCTGAGCAGGTTAGAGGCCTCCTTTACTTCCAGATATATGTGAGTCCAACTTGCGTGAAGCGAAGTTAACTCTGAAACTCCAGCTTTCTCTATAGCTGTACTGCCCGGCCAACATTGTGGTGGAGCCTTCTAAGTGATGAAACTAAGTCCTTACTTTTGTCTGCGCTTGACTCAAAGTCCCTGTTTCACCTGACTCCGGTTACGTATTGACACTTAGGGCTGCTCTCTGCGACCTGTAGTCCAGATGCCTCCGGTTTTCTTGTTACTATGCTTGAAACAATAGCAATGCTTCAGACCCCGGTGTCCGGCAATTTAGTGCAGGCAATCCAATACCTAAAGCACTTCTCTAACTTCTCCACTGTGCCCTTCGCCCTGCTTCCCCCTTTTAACATAAGCACTGGTGGCAGTTGTGGAAAATGTCAGCTTCCTCCAGAGTTCGCTGCACAGCTCTCAGTTTCCTCCAAAGTCCCAACTGGACCGAGACTGAATGGCTGCTCTGTCCTTTAGACAGAAGCTAACAGACCGAAGTACCACTGAACACTACTTCCTCAAGATCTGACTGAGTGACTGAATGAGTCCCTGCCACGTGTCACCCCTCCCTTATATCTCAGATGGGTGTGTCTGAAAGTGGGAGTGACAGTGAATGAATATCAAGCGTTGCTGTTACCTTCCTGTGCACTCTCCTGGACTTTATGTGTGCCTGCGTAGCTGGGCTACACATTAGAAGCTGCCATATATAGCTTTGTGTGTTATGAATGTTTTAGAAATGAATTCTGAGCAGAAGCTCCCTCTGGTGGTTACAAACAGTACTGAACCATTCAATGAGGATTGGCAATCAGGAATCACAGACTGGCTGGATATAAGGGAGGTTTCCCCCCATCATGGTTGCCGGTGATCAATTGTTCTTGTCTCAACGTTGTTTCCTGGTTCACTTGGAAGCTTGCTGAGTCTTGCCTCTTCTCCTGCTCTCAGATAAGATATTTTCTGTTTTTTGTTTTTGTGCTTGCCATTTGCATATTTCTCTGCATTTCTGTGAGGTTGGCCAGGTTCCCCTCCCCGGGGGCTTGGGCTCCTCTCGGTTCCTCTGGAGCCACTGTTGTTTGTTCATTTGCCTTTTCCAGTTTTTTCTGTGGCTGCGGCTTAGTTTTGTTACACCAGAGAACTAAATTAGGTGGTAGAGGTCGTGTGATCTCAGGTATTTTTGCAATTAGTAGCGTTGGCTTTTTTTAGGGTTTTTTTTGGATTGCAGTAAGTATCCTTCCTATCCTTTTCTGTCTAGGCAGATTGGGCCCCAGCATTTGCTCATACTATTTTCTGTCTGTGTCTGTATTTCCTCTTGTCTAACCGCCTTTACATGTTTGGGGGCTTCCTATGTTCTTTGGGGATCTGCTCCGGGGCAGATAGCTTTCCTCTTTCTATCTTTAGGTGTAGTTAGCCTCTCAGGATGTGACGAGGCGTCTAGGACCAACGTAGGAATGCTCCACAGCTGCCTTTAGTTGTGGTGGTTAGTCAGGGTACTGCAATCCAGTAGATTCCAACCTCTCTGGTGTATTGCCGTTTTTGCCTGCTCTCCTCAGCTACCAAAACATAACAGTATCACCGGCCAAACTGAAAATTATATGGTACTCACAGAAGGGAAAAATAGTGTGGAAGAAAAAAAAGTTGTCAGAGTTGTCAGAGATTTTTTTTTTTTTTTCTGTTTGTTGCATTTTTTTCCCTCTTTTTCTCTGGGTGCTGAGGAGGATTTTTTTTCTCTCAATGGAGTTTGCACAGTTGTCTGGCCGTGTGGATCAGCTTGCCACTGAAGCTCGTAGTATTGCTACCTATCTTGCAGGGTTGCCGGTTGTGGAACCTAGGATCCCCATGCCAGATTTGTTTTTGGGGATCTGTTGTGAATGGACTTGAAATGAGTTCTGAGCAGAGGCTCCCTCTGGTGGTTACAAGCGGTACTGGACTGTCCAGTGAAGATTGTGAGGATTGGGAATCAGGTGTTACTGACTGGTCTTATATAAGGGAGTCGCCTTCCCATCAGGATTACCGGTGATCAATTGTTCTGGTCTCAATCCTTGATTCCTGTTTCCTTTGTAGCCTGCTGTGTCGTGTCTGCATCTCCTGCTAACAGATAAGACATTTTCTTCTTTTTTGTTTTTGTGCTTGATTTTTGCATTTTGTCCTGCACTTCTGTGGGGGCCTTCAGGGTCCCCTCCGGGGGCTTTTGCCCTCTCAGTTTAGTTCAGCCACTGATGTTTGTACATTTGCTTTTCCAGTTTTTTCAGTGGCTGCTGTTTTGATTTTGTTACACCAGAGAACTAATTTAGGTGGTAGAGGTCGTGTGATCTCAGGTGTTTTTGAAATTAGTAGAGTTGGTGCTTTTCAGGGTTTTTTGGGATTGCAGTAAGTGCCCTTCCTATCCTTTTCTATTTAGGTAGTTTGGGCCCCAACGTTTGCTCATACTATTTTCTGTCTGTGTCAGTATTTCTTCTTGTCTAACCGCCATTACATGTTTGGGGGCTTTCTATGTTCTTTGGGGATCTGCTCCGGGGCAGATAGCTTTCCTCTTTCTATCTTTAGGTGTAGTTAGTTTCTCAGGCTGTGACGAGGCATCTAGGACCAACGTAGGAACGCTCCACGGCTGCCTCTAGTTGTGGTGGTTAGTCAGGGTACTGCAATCTCATAGATTCCAACTGCTCTGGTGTATTGCTTTTTTTTCCCTGCACTCCTCAGCTACCGAAACATAACAGTATCACCGGCCCAATAAATTGAAAATTGTATGGTACTCACAGAAGGAAAAAAATATTGTGAAAGAAAAAAGGTTGTCAGAGTTGTCAAAGATATTTTTCTGTTTGTTGCATTTTTTTTTTTTTTCCTCTGTATCTCTGGGTGCTGGGGAGGATTTTTTCTCTCAATGGAGTTTGCACAGTTGTCTGGCCGTGTGGATCAGCTTGCCACTGAGGTTCGGAGTATTGCTACCTATCTTGCTAGGTTGCCTGTTGTGGAACCTAGGATTCCCATGCCAGATTTGTTTTTGGGGGATCGAGCCAAGTTTCTGAATTTCAAAAATAATTGTAAATTGTTTTTTGCCTTAAAATCTAAGTCCTCAGGGAACGCAGCGCAGCAGGTTCAAATTGTCATCTCTCTCCTGCGCGGCGATCCTCAGGATTGGGCTTTTTCCCTGACACCTGGGGATCCTGTTTTGAGTGATGTTGATGCATTTTTTCAGGCCTTGGGGTTATTGTACGATGAGCCTAATGTCACTGATCAAGCTGAAAAAGCCTTGTTGGCATTAAATCAGGGGCTTGATGATGCTGAGTTATACTGTCAGAGATTCCGTAGGTGGGCAGTCCTGACCAAATGGAATGACGACGCTTTGGCAGCCCTTTTTCGGAAGGGTCTGTCAGATAATGTAAAGGATGTTGTGGTGGGATTCCCTGTCCCCTCTGGTCTCAATGATTCTATGTCATTAGCGATTCAAATTGACAGACGTTTGCGTGAGCGGAGAAGTATGCGTGGAATAGTGTTGCCTTGTGAACCTGCTTCTGAATCCATGCAGTGTGATAGAGTCGTTTCTGGGGCACAGCGTCATGAGTTTCGAAAGCGCAATGGGTTATGTTTCTACTGTGGTGATGCCTCTCATGCTATTTCAGTCTGCCCTAAGAGGGGAAGACGTTTTGCACGCTCAGTTGTCTTGGGTAGTGTTCAGACTAAGTTTTTATTAACTGTTACTCTGATATGCTCTCTGTCCTCATTTTCTGCTCAGGCTTTCGTTGATTCGGGAGCAGCTATTAACCTGATGGATTTTGATTTTGCTAAACGTTGTGGGTTTCCCTTGATACCCCTACAGAAGTCTATTCCCCTACTGGGGATCGATTCTACCCCTTTGGCTGAGAATAAACCTCAGTTCTCTACTCAGGTGATAATGAGGGTTGAACCTGATCATCAGGAGAGCTGCAAATTTTTGGTTATGTATAATCTGCATGACATTATCGTGCTGGGTTTCCCTTGGTTACAGTCTCATAATCCTGTTTTGGATTGGAAATCTGTGTCTGTAACCAGTTGGGGCTGCCAATGTGTTAATACCAACACTCCTGTTTTTTCTGCCTCCCCCAGGCTCAGGATGTTCCTGACTTTTTGATTGATTTTTCTGATGTGTTTAGCGAAAGTAAATCTGCATCCTTGCCTCCCCATAGGAGCTATGACTGCGCTATTGAATTAGTGCCTGGTAGTAAATTCCCTAAAGGTCGCCTTTTTAACTTGTCTGTACCTGAACATGACGCTATGCGGTCTTATATCGAGGAGTCATTGGAGAAGGGTCATATCAGACCATCCTCTTCACCCTTAGGTGCCGTTTTTTTCTTTGTGGCCAAAAAGGATGGTTCATTAAGGCCGTGTATTGATTATCGTCTTTTGAACAATATTACTGTGAAATATCAATACCCGTTACCCTTGATTTCTGACCTGTTCTCCAGGTTGAAAAACGCTACTTGGTTTACTAAGCTTGACCTCAGGGGGGCATATAACCTTATTCGCATTAAGCACGGGGATGAATGGAAGACGGCATTTAATACCCCTGAGGGGCATTTTGAGTACCTTGTGATGCCCTTTGGGCTCACTAATGCTCCTTCTGTCTTCCAGTCCTTCATGAATGACATTTTCAGGGATTTTGTGGATAAATTTCTGATTGTTTATTTGGATGATATCTTGATTTTTTCCAATGACTGGGACTCTCATGTGAAACATGTTCGAACTGTATTCCAGATTTTGAGAGAGAATGCTCTGTATGTGAAGGGATCAAAGTGTCTTTTTGGCGTGCAGAGGATCTCATTTTTGGGATTAATTTTGTCCCCATCTGTTATTGAAATGGACCCGGTCAAGGTTCAGGCCATCTGTGATTGGGTCCAACCTACTTCATTAAAGGCTCTTCAAAGATTATTGGGTTTTGCCAATTTTTATCGTAAATTTATTGGTAATTTCTCGGTTATTGTTAAACCATTAACTGATTTGACCAAAAAGGGTTCTGATGTGGTGAATTGGCCTCCTGAGGCAGTCTCTGCATTTCAGGAACTTAAGCAGAGATTCACTTCTGCTCCTGTTCTACGGCAGCCTGATGTGTCTCTGCCATTTCAGGTGGAGGTTGATGCCTCTGAAATTGGGGCAGGTGCCGTTTTGTCCCAAAGAGATCCAGAGACCTCTAAAAGTAACCCTTGTGCCTTTTTCTCTCGAAAATTTTCTCCTACTGAACGTAATTATGACGTGGGTAATCGGGAGTTATTGGCCATGAAGTGGGCTTTTGAAGAGTGGAGACATTGGCTGGAGGGAGCCAAACATCAGGTGGTGGTCCTTACGGACCATAAGAATCTGGTTTATCTGGAATCTGCCAAGCGACTTAATCCTAGACAGGCCAGGTGGGCCTTGTTTTTCACACGTTTTAATTTTGTGGTTTCCTTTCTTCCTGGCACTAAGAATGTTAAGGCGGATGCCCTCTCGAGGAGTTTCCTTGCGGACTCTCCTGAGTTATCTGATCCTTCTGTTATTTTGAAAGAAGGTGTAGTTCTTTCCGCCATCTCGCCCAATTTGAGACTGGCTCTGGAGGGGTGTCAGGAGGATAGGCCCGAGCGCTGCCCTGTTGGGAAATTGTTTGTCCCGGACCAGTGGAAAAAGAGTGTGATGTCTGAGATTCATTGTTCCGCGTTGGCCGGTCATCCCGGAATTTTTGGTACCAGAGACTTGGTTAGTCGGTCCTTTTGGTGGCCTACCTTGTCTCGTGATGTCAGGGAATTTGTGCAGTCCTGCGGGACTTGCTCTCGCTCCAAGCCTTGCTCTCGCTCTAGTGGTTTGTTGATGCCATTGCCTGTGCCCAAGAGACCATGGACCCATATCTCTATGGATTTCATTTCCGACCTCCCTGTTTCTCAGAGAATGACCGTCATCTGGGTGATTTGTGATAGGTTTTCCAAGATGATACATCTTGTGCCATTACCTAAGTTGCCTTCCTCCTCTGAATTGGTGCCTTTGTTCCTTCAGCACGTGGTTCGTTTACACGGCATTCCTGAGAACATTGTGTCTGACAGAGGAGTCCAGTTTGTTTCCAGATTTTGGAGGACCTTTTGTTCTAAACTTGGTGTTCAATTGTCTTTCTCCTCGGCGTTTCATCCTCAGACCAATGGTCAAACTGAGAGAACAAACCAGACATTGGAGACTTATCTAAGATGCTTTGTGTCTGCTGATCAGGATGACTGGGTCTCTTTTTTGCCTTTGGCTGAGTTTGCTCTTAATAATAGGGCTAGCTCTGCCACTTTGATGTCTCCATTTTTCTGTAATTCTGGGTTTCACCCTCGATTTTCTTCAGGACAGACGGAGGCTTCTGTCTGTCCAGGTGTTGACTCTGTTGTGGAGCGTATGCAACAGATTTGGGACCAGGTAGTGGAGAGGTTGTCCCTCTCTCAGGAGAGGGCCCAGCGGTTTGCTAACCTGCATAGGACTGATGGTCCTCGGTTTAAAGTGGGGGACTTGGTCTGGTTGTCCTCAAAAAATATTCCTATGAGAGTGGCATCTCCTAAATTTAAGCCTAGGTTCATTGGACCTTATAAGATCATGGAGATTCTTAATCCTGTTTCTTTTCATTTGCTTCTTCCAGGGACATTTAAGATCCATAACGTGTTCCACAAGTCCTTGTTGAAGAGGTTTGTTGAGCCAGTGGTTCCTACTGCTTTGCCTCCTGACCCTGTTGTGGTTGAGGGCAATATGGAGTTTGTGGTTGAGAAAATATTGAATTCTCGTTTTTCTAGACGGAAACTCCAGTATTTGGTTAAGTGGAGAGGTTATGGTCAGGAAGTCAATTCTTGGGTGTTTGCTTCGGACATCCATGCTAGGAGACTCATCCGTGCGTATCATAGAACTCATCCTGACCGACCTGGTTGCTCAAGTGAGGGTTCGGTGACCCCTCCTCAAGGGGGGGTACTGTTGTGAATGGACTTGAAATGAGTTCTGAGCAGAGGCTCCCTCTGGTGGTTACAAGCGGTACTGGACTGTCCAGTGAAGATTGTGAGGATTGGGAATCAGGTGTTACTGACTGGTCTTATATAAGGGAGTCGCCTTCCCATCAGGGTTGCTGGTGATCAATTGTTCTGGTCTCAATCCTTGATTCCTGTTTCCTTTGTAGCCTGCTGTGTCGTGTCTGCATCTCCTGCTAACAGATAAGACATTTTCTTCTTTTTGTTTTTGTGCTTGATTTTTGCATTTTGTCCTGCACTTCTGTGGGGGCCTTCAGGGTCCCCTCCGGGGGCTTTTGCCCTCTCAGTTTAGTTCAGCCACTGATGTTTGTACATTTGCTTTTTCCAGTTTTTTCAGTGGCTGCTGTTTTGATTTTGTTACACCAGAGAACTAATTTAGGTGGTAGAGGTCGTGTGATCTCAGATGTTGTTGAAATTAGTAGAGTTGGTGCTTTTCAGGGTTTTTTGGGATTGCAGTAAGTGCCCTTCCTATCCTTTTCTATTTAGGTAGTTTGGGCCCCAACGTTTGCTCATACTATTTTCTGTCTGTGTCAGTATTTCTTCTTGTCTAACCGCCATTACATGTTTGGGGGCTTTCTATGTTCTTTGGGGATCTGCTCCGGGGCAGATAGCTTTCCTCTTTCTATCTTTAGGTGTAGTTAGTTTCTCAGGCTGTGACGAGGCGTCTAGGACCAACGTAGGAACGCTCCACGGCTGCCTCTAGTTGTGGTGGTTAGTCAGGGTACTGCAATCTCATAGATTCCAACTGCTCTGGTGTATTGCCTTTTTTACCTGCACTCCTCAGCTACCGAAACATAACAGGGATCGAGCTAAATTTCTGAATTTCAAAAATAACTGTAAGTTGTTTTTTGCCTTAAAACCTAAGTCCTCAGGGAACGCAGCACAGCAGGTTCAAATTGTCATCTCTCTCCTGCGCGGCGATCCTCAGGATTGGGCTTTATCCCTGACATCTGGGGACCCTGTTTTGAGTAATGTTGATGCATTTTTTCTGGCTCTGGGGTTATTGTACGATGAACCTAATGTCACTGATCAAGCAGAAAAAACCTTGTTGGCATTAAATCAGGGGCTTGAGGACGCTGAGTTGTACTGTCAGAAATTCCGAAAGTGGGCAGTTCTGACCAAATGGAATGATAATGCTTTGACTGCCCTTTTTCGGAAGGGTCTGTCAGAGAATGTAAAAGATGTTATGGTGGGTTTCCCTGCTCCCTCTGGTCTCAATGATTCTATGTCATTGGCGATTCAAATTGACAGACTTTGCGTGAGCGTAGAGGTATGCGTGGAATAGTGTTGCCTTGTGAACCAGCTTCTGAACCCATGCAGTGTGATAGAGTGGCTTCTGGGGCACAGCGTCATGAGTTTCGAAAACGCAATGGGTTATGTTTCTACTGTGGTGATGCCTCTCATGCTATTTCAGTCTGCCCTAAGCGGGGAAGACGTTTTGCACGCTCAGTTGTCTTGGGTAGTGTTCAGACTAAATTTCTGTTGACTGTTACCCTGATTTGCTCCCTGTCCACATTTTCTGCTCAGGCTTTTGTTGATTCGGGAGCAGCTATTAACCTGATGGATTTTGATTTTGCTAAACGTTGTGGGTTTCCCTTGATACCCCTATGGAAGTCTATTCCCCTACTGGGGATTGATTCTACCCCTTTGGCTGAGAATAAACCCCAGTTCTCTACTCAGGTGATAATGAGGGTTGAACCTGATCATCAGGAGAGTTGCAAATTTTTGGTGCTGTATAATCTGCATGACATTATTGTACTAGGTTTCCCTTGGTTGCAGTCTCATAATCCTGTTTTGGATTGGAAATCTGTGTCTGTAACCAGTTGGGGCTGCCAATGTATTAATTCCAACACTCCTGTTTTTCTGCCTCTCCCCAGGCTCAAGATGTGCCTGACTTTTTGACTGATTTTTCTGATGTGTTTAGCGAAAGTAAATCTGCATCCTTGCCCCCCCATAGGAGCTATGACTGCGCTATTTAATTAGTGCCTGGTAGTAAATTCCCTAAAGGTCGCCTTTTTAACTTGTCTGTACCTGAACATGACGCTATGCAGTCTTATATCAAGGAGTCATTGGAGAAGGGTCATATCAGACCATCCTCTTCACCCTTAGGTGCCGGTTTTTTCTTTGTGGCCAAAAAGGATGGTTCATTAAGGCCGTGTATTGATTATCGTCTCTTGAACAATATCACTGTGAAATATCAATATCCATTACCCTTGATTTCTGACCTGTTTTCCAGGGTGAAAAGTGCTACTTGGTTTACCAAGCTTGACCTCAGGGGGGCGTATAACCTTATTCGCATTAAGCACGGGGATGAATGGAAGATGGCATTTAATACCCCAGAGGGGCATTTTGAGTACCTAGTGATGCCCTTTGGGCTCACTAATGCTCCTTCCGTCTTCCAGTCCTTCATGAATGACATTTTCAGGGATTTTGTGGATAAATTTCTGATTGTTTATTTGGATGATATCTTGATTTTTTCCAATGACTGGGACTCTTATGTGAAACATGTTCGGACTGTGTTCCAGATTTTGAGAGAGAATGCTCTGTATGTGAAGGGATCAAAGTGTCTTTTTGGCGTACAGAGGATCTCATTTCTGGGATTCATTTTGTCTCCATCTGTTATTGAAATGGACCTGGTCAAGGTTCAAGCTATCTGTGATTGGGTCCAACCTACTTCATTAAAGGCTCTTCAGAGATTCTTGGGTTTTGCCAATTTTTATCGTAAATTTATTGGTAATTTCTCTGTTATTGTTAAACCATTGACTGATTTGACCAAAAAGGGTTCTGATGTGGTGAATTGGCCTCCTGAGGCAGTCTCTGCGTTTCAGGAACTTAAACAGAGATTCAATTCTGCTCCTGTTCTACGGCAGCCTGATGTTTCTCTGCCATTTCAGGTGGAGGTTGATGCCTCTGAAATTGGGGCAGGTGCCGTTTTGTCCCAAAGAGATCCTGAGACCTCTAAAAGTAAACCTTGTGCTTTTTTCTCTCGAAAATTTTCTCCAACTGAACGTAATTATGACATGGGTAATCGGGAGTTATTGGCCATGAAGTGGGCTTTTGAAGAGTGGAGACATTGGCTGGAGGGAGCCAAACATCAGGTGGTGGTCTGTTGTGAATTTGCTAGAAATGAATTCTGAGCAGAAGCTCCCTCTGGTGGTTACAAACAGTACTGAACTATCCAATGAAGATTGTGAAGATTGGTGATCAGGTGTTACTGACTGGTCTTATATAAGGGAGGTTTCCTCCCATCAGGGTTGCCGGTGATCAATTGTTCTGGTCTCATCTTTGATTCCTGTTCACTTTGTAGCGTGCTGTTTCGTGCCTGCATCTTCTGCTAACAGATAAGACATTTTCTTCTTTTAGTTTTTTGTGCTTGCTTTTTGCATTTTGTCCTGCACTTCTGTGGGGGTCTGCCGGGTCCCCTCCGGGGGCTTGTGCTCCTCTCAGTTTAGTTCAGCCACTGTTGTTTATTCATTTGCCTTTTCCAGTTTTTTCAGTGGCTGCTGTTTAGTTTTGTTACACCAGAGAACTAATTTAGGTGGTAGAGGTCGTGTGATCTCAGGTGTTTTTGTAATTAGTAGAGTTGGTACTTTTCAGGGTTTTTTGGGATTGCAGTACGTGTCCTTTCCTATCCTTTTCTATTTAGGAAGTTTGGGCCCCAACGTTTGCTCATACTATTTTCTGTCTGTGTCTGTATTTTCCTCTTGTCTAACCGCCATTACATGTTTGGGGGCTTTCTATGTTCTTTGGGGATCTGCTCCGGGGCAGATAGTTTTCCTCTTTCTGTCTTTAGATGTAGTTAGCTTCTCAGGCTGTGACGAGGCGTCTAGGACCAACGTAGGTACGCTCCACAGCTGCCTTTAGTTGTGGTGGTTAGTCAGGGTACTGCAATCCCATAGATTCCAACCTCTCTGGTGTATTTCCTTTTTTGCCTGCTCTCCTCAGCTACCAAATCATAACAGTGGTCCTCACGGACCATAAGAATCTGATTTATCTGGAATCAGCCAAGCAACTTAATCCTAGACAGGCCAGGTGGGCCTTGTTTTTCACACGTTTTAATTTTGTGGTTTCCTTTCTTCCTGGCACTAAGAATGTTAAGGCGGATGCCCTCTCGAGGAGTTTCCTTGCGGACTCTCCTGAGTTATCTGATCCTGCTGTTATTTTGAAAGAGGGTGTACTTCTTGCCGCCATCTCGCCCAATTTGAGACTGGCTCTGGAGGGGTGTCAGGAGGATAAACCCGAGCGCTGCCCTGTTGGGAAATTGTTTGTCCCAAACCAGTGGAAGAAGAGTGTGATGTCTAAGATTCATTGTTCCGCGTTGGCCGGTCATCCCGGAATTTTTGGTACCAGAGACTTGGTGAGTCGGTCCTTTTGGTGGCCTACTTTGTCTTGTGACATCAGGGAGTTTGTGCAGTCATGTGGGACTTGCTCTCGCTCCAAGCCTTGCTCTCGCTCTAGTGGTTTGTTGATGCCATTGCCTGTGCCCAAGAGACCATGGACCCATATCTCTATGGATTTTATTTCCGACCTCCCTGTTTCTCAGAGAATGACCGTTT
>JARQOD010007688.1:0-38377 GCA_033576555.1 Oophaga sylvatica
TCTCTTATTCTGTGATCTTGTGTGATTTCTCTATTTACTGGTGATCTTGATGAGTTTTCTCTATTCCTGTGATCTTGTGTGATTCCTCTTTCCTGTGATCTTGTGTGTTCTCTCTTTCCTTTATCTTGGTGTGATCTCTCTTTCCTGTATCTTGTGATTCTCTCTTCCTGTGACTGTGTATTCTTCCTATTCTGTGATCTTATGTATTATCCTATTCTGTATCTTTGTATTCTCTCTATCCTGATTTGATGTGATTTCTCTATTCCTGTGATCTTGGTGATTCTATATTCCTGTGATCTTATGTGATTTCTCTTCGTATTCTTGTGTGATTTCCTCTATTCCTGTGTCTTGGTGATTCTCTCTATTCCTGTGATCTTGGTGTGATTCTCCTATTACTGTTATCTTGGTGTGATTTCTCTATTCTGTGATCTTGTGTGATTCTCTATTCCTGTGACTTGTGTGATTTCCTATTCTGTGATCTTGGTGTGATTCTTCTTTCCTTGATCTTATGTATTCTCCTATTCTGTGACTTGGTGTGATTCTCTATTCCTGTGACTTGTGTGATTCTCCTATTCTGTGATCTGATGGATCTCTTATTCCTGTGATCTTGTGGATTCTCCCTATCTTGACTTGGTGTGATCTCTCTTCCTTGATCTTGGTGTGATCTCCTTTTCTTGATCTGTGTGATCCTATTCCTGTGATCTTGGTGTGATTCTCCCTTCTGTGATCTTGTGTGATTCTCTTTTCCTGTATCTGGTGTGATTTCCTATTCCTTGATCTTGTGTGATTCTCCTATTCCTGTATCTTGATGTGATTCTCCTATTCCTGTGATCTTGGTGTATTCTCTATCCTGTGATCTTGGTGTGATTCTCCCTATTCTGTGATTTGGTGTGATCCTATTCTGTGATCTTGTGTATTCCCTATTCTGTGATCTTGTGTGATTCTCTTTCCTGTATCTTGGTGTGATTCTCCTATTCCTGTGATCTGTGTGTCTCGTTTCCTGTGATCTTGGTGTGATTCTCCTATCTGTGATCTTGGTGTGATTCTCTATTCCTTGATCTTGTGTGATCTCTCTATTCTTGATCTTGGGTTGATCTCTCATTCCTGTGATCTTGTGTGATTCCCTATTCTGTGATCTTGATGTGATTTCCCTATTCCTGTGATCTTGTGTGATTCTCTCTATTCTGTATCTTGTGATTCTCTTTTCCTGTGATCTTGGTTATTCCTATTCCTGTGATCTTGGTGTGTTCTCTTATTCCTGTGATCTTGTGTGATTCTCCTATCCTGTGATTTGTGTGATTTCTCTATTCCTTGATCTTGGTGTGCTTTCTATTATTCCTGTGATCTTGTGTGATTCTCCATCTGTGACTTTGATCTCCATTTGATTGTGGATTCTCTTATTCCTGTGATCTTGGTGTGATTCTCCTATTCCTGTGATCTTGATGTGATTCTCTCTATTCTGTGATCTTGGTGTGATTCTCTCTATTCCTTGATCTTGTGTGATTCTCTCTATTCCTGTGATCTTGTGTGATTCTCTCTATCCTTGATCTTGTGTGATTCTCCTATTCCTTGATCTTGTGTGATTCTCCTATTCCTGTGATCTTGGTGTGATTCCCTATCCTGTGATCTTGTGTGATTCTCTCTATTCCTTGATCTGTGTGATTCCTATTCTGATCTTGGTGATCCTTTCCGTGACTTGTGTGATCTCCTATTCCTTGATCTTGGTGTGATCTCCTATTCCTGTGATCTTGTGTGATTCTCCTATTCTGTGATCTTGTGTGATTTCTATTCCTGTGATCTTGGTGTGATTCTCCTATCTGTGATCTTGGTGATTCTCTTATTCCTGTGATCTTGGTGTGATTTCTCTATTCCTGTGATCTTGTGTGATTCTCTCTATTCTGTGATCTTGTGTGATTCTCCCTATTCCTGTGATCTTGGTGTGATTCTCTCTATTCCGTATCTTGTGTATTCCTTTCTGTATCTGTGTGATTCTCCTATTCCTGTATCTTGTTGATTCTCTTGTATTGTGATCTCTATCTTTGTTTTCATTCTGTGATGTGATCTCTCTCTATTTATCCCTCGTTATCTTGGTGTGATTCTCTCTATTCCTGTGATCTTGGTGTGATCTCCTTCCTGTATCTTGTGTGATCTCTATTCTTGATCTGTGTATTCCTATTCTTGATCTTGTGTGATTCTCTATTCCTGTGATCTGGTGTGATTTCCTATTCCTTGATCTGTGTGACTCTTATTCCTGTGATCTTGGTGTGATTCTCCTAATCCTGTGATCTTGGTGTGATTCTCTCTATTCCTTTGATCTTGTGTGATCTCTCTTTCCTTTGATCTTGTGTGAATCTCTCTATTCCTGT
Organism: Oophaga sylvatica; assembly: GCA_033576555.1. Taxonomy (NCBI): domain Eukaryota; kingdom Metazoa; phylum Chordata; class Amphibia; order Anura; family Dendrobatidae; genus Oophaga; species Oophaga sylvatica. The sequence goes on from JARQOD010007688.1 coordinate 2,367, forward strand.
GATCTTGGTGTGATTCTCCTATTCTGTGATCTTGTGTGATTCTCCTATTCCTGTGATCTTGTGTGATTCTCTCTATTCTGTGATCTTGTGTGATTCTCTATTCCTGTGATCTTGGTTGATCTCCCTATTCCTGTGATCTTGTGTGATCTCTTATTCCTGTGATCTTGGTGTGATTCTCCTAATCCTGTGATCTTGGTGTATTCTCTCTATTCCTTGATCTTGGTGTGATCTCTCTTTCCTTGATCTTGGTGTGATCTCTCTATTCCTGTGATCTTGGTGTGATTCTCCCTATTACTGTGATCTTGGTGTGATTCTCCTATTCTGTGATCTTGCTGTGATTCTCTTATTCCTGTGATCTTGGTGTATTCTCCCTATCCTGTGATCTTGTGTGATTCTCTCTATTCCTGTGATCTTGGTGTGATTCTCTCTTTCTCTGATCTTGTGTGATTCTCTCTATTCTTGTGATCTTGGTGTGATTCTCTCTATTCCTGTGATCTTGGTGTGATTCTCCCTATTCTGTGATCTTGGTGTGATTTCCTATTCCTGTGATCTTGGTGTGATTCTCCTATCTGTGATCTTGCTGTGATTTCTGTATTCCTGTGATCTGTGTGATTTTCCCTATTACTGTGATCTTGGTGTGATTCTCTCTTTCCTGTGATCTTGATGTGATTCTCTCTATTCCTGTGATCTTGGTGTGATTTTCCTATCCTGTGATCTTGGTGTGATTCTCCTATTCTGTGATCTTGTGTGTCTCTTATTCCTGTGATCTTGGTGATTCTCCCTATCCTGTGATCTTGGTGTGATTCTCTCTATTCCTTGATCTTGGTGTGATCTCTCTATTCTTGATCTTGGTGTGAATCTCTCTATTCCTGTGATCTTGGTGTGATTCTCCCTATTCTGTGATCTTGATGTGATTCTCCCTATTCTGTGATCTTGCTGTGATTCTCTGATCCTGATCTGGGTGATTCCCTTTCGTAATCTGTGTGATTTCTCTATTCCTGTGATCTTGTGTGATTCTCCCTATTCCTGTGATCTTGGTGTGATTCTCTCTTTCCTGTAATGTTGGTGTGATTCTCTCATTCCTGTGACTTGGTGTGATTCTCTCTATTCCTATATCTTGGTGTGATCTCCCTGTTCCTGTTATCTTGGTGTGATTCTCTCATTCCTGTGATCCTGGTGTGATTCTCTTATCCTGTGATCTTGTGTGATTCTCTCTATTCATTGATCTTGGTGTGAATTCCATTTCCTTTGATCTTGTGTGATCCCTCTATTCCTGATCTGTGTGATTCTCCTATTCCTGTGATCTTGGTGTGATTCCTCTATTCTGTGATCTTGATGTGATTCTCTCTATTCCTGTGATCTTGATGTGATTCTCTCTATTCCTGTGATCTTGTGTGATTCTCTCTATTCCTGTGATCTTGATGTGATTCTCCTCTTCGTGTGATCTTGGTGTGATTCTCTCTTTCCTGTGATCTTGGTGTGATTCTCCCTATTCCGTGATTTTGGTGTGATTCTCTCTATTCCTGTGATCTTGGTGTGATTCTCTCAGTTCCTGTGATCTTGGTGTGATTCTCTCTATTCCTACGATCTTGGTGTGATTCTCCCTATTCCTGTGATCTTGTGTGATCTCTCTATTCCTGTGATCTTGATGTGATTCTCTCTATTCCTGTGATCTTGGTGTGATTCTCTCTATTCCTATGATCTTGGTGTGATTCTCCCTATTCCTGTGATCTTGGTGTGATTCTCTCTATTCCTGTGATCTTGGTGTGATTCTCTCTATTCCTGTAATGTTGGTGTGATTCTCTCAGTTCCTGTGATCTTGGTGTGATTCTCTCTATTCCTATGATCTTGGTGTGATTCTCCCTGTTCCTGTGATCTGATCTTGGTGTGATTCTCTCAGTTCCTGTGATCTTGGTGTGATTCTCTCCTAATCCTGTGATCTTGGTGTGATTCTCTCTATTCTATTGATCTGGTGTGAATGTCCATTATTCCTTGATCTTGGTGTGAATCCCTCTATTCCTGTGATCTTGGTGTGATTCTCTCTATTCCTACGATCTTGGTGTGATTCTCCCTATTCCTGTGATCTTGGTGTGATTCTCTCTATTCCTGTGATCTTGATGTGATTCTCTCTATTCCTGTGATCTTGGTGTGATTCTCTCTATTCCTATGATCTTGGTGTGATTCTCCCTATTCCTGTGATCTTGGTGTGATTCTCTCTATTCCTGTGATCTTGGTGTGATTCTCTCTATTCCTGTAATGTTGGTGTGATTCTCTCAGTTCCTGTGATCTTGGTGTGATTCTCTCTATTCCTATGATCTTGGTGTGATTCTCCCTGTTCCTGTGATCTGATCTTGGTGTGATTCTCTCAGTTCCTGTGATCTTGGTGTGATTCTCCCTAATCCTGTGATCTTGGTGTGATTCTCTCTATTCTATTGATCTTGGTGTGAATGTCCATATTCCTTTGATCTTGGTGTGAATCCCTCTATTCCTGTGATCTTGTTGTGATTCTCCCTATTCCTGTGATCTTGGTGTGATTCTCGCTATTCCTGTGATCTTGGTGTGATTCTCTATTCCTGTGATCTTGGTGTGAATCTCCCTATTCCTGTAATCTTGGTGTGATTCTCCCTATTCATGTGATCTTGCTTTGATTCTCTGTGTTCCTGTGAACTTGGTGTGATCTCTGTTATGAATGTGCTAGAGATGGTTTCTGGGCAGAGGCTCCCTCTGGTGGTTGCAGACAGTGCTGAACCTTTCAGCGAGGAGTGGCAATCTGGAAACACGGACTGGTCTGATATAAGGGAGGTTCCCTCCCATGATGGTTGCCAGTGATCAATTGTTCTTGTCTCAATTGTGGTTCCTGGTTCATTTGGAAGTTTGCTGGAGTCCTGTCTGCATCTCCTGCTTTCAGATAAGATATTTTTTGCTTTTCTTTTTGTGCTTGCTTTTTGCATTGTTTTCTGCACTTTTGTGGAGGTCAGCCAGGTCCCCTGGGGCCTGAGCTCCCCACAGTTTATCTGCAGCCACTGTTATTTGCTCATTTGCTTTTTCCTGTTTTTTCAGCGGCTGCTGCTTGGATTTTGTTCACACTGAGATCTGATTTAGTGGGAGGCGAGATCGTGTGATCTCAGAATTTTTGTAATCAGAATTGTTGGATTTTTGTAGGGTTTTCTGGGTTGCAGAAAGTAATCTCTCCTGTCGTATCTTATTTAGTCAGCTTGTGGCCCCAGCGTTTGCTCAGTCTATTTTCTGCCTATGTTTGTATTTTCATCTTGTCTAACCGCATTATATGTTTGGGGGCTTCCTATTTTCTTTGGGGATCTGCTCCGGGGCAGATAGCTTTCATCTTTCTGCCTTTAGGTGTAGTTATCTCTCAGGCTGTGACGAGGCGTCTAGGATCAACGTAGGAACGCTCCACGGCTACCTCTAGTTGTGTCGTTAGTTTAGGAATCTGCAACCCATCAGTTACCAACATCTGAGGTGTTCGGCTGCCCTGCTGTTGTTCCTGTCCTCCTCAGCTACCGAAACATAACAGTATCATCGGCCCAAACTGAAAATTATATGGTACTCACAGAAGGGACAAAAAGTGTGGAAAGAAAAAAGTTGTCAGAGATTTTTTTTTTTTTTTTTTTTCTCTGTCTGTTGCATTTTTTCCCTCTCTTTCTCTGGGTGCTGAGGAGGATTTTTTTTTCTCTCAATGGAGTTTGCACAGTTGTCTGGCCATGTGGATCAGCTTACCACTGAGGTTCGGAGTATTGCTACCTATCTTGCTGGGTTGCCGGTTGTGGAACCTAGGATTCCCATGCCAGATTTGTTTTTGGGGATCGGGCTAAATTTCTGAATTTCAAAAATAACTGTAAGTTGTTTTTTGCCTTAAAGCCTAAGTCTTCAGGTAACGCAGCACAGCAGGTTCAAATTGTCATCTCTCTCCTGCGCGGCGATCCTCAGGATTGGACTTTTTCCCTGACACCTGGGGATCCTGTTTTGAATGATATTGATGCATTTTTTCTGGCTCTTGGTTATTGTACGATGAACCTAATGTCACTGATCAAGCTGAAAAAACCTTGTTGGCATTAAATCAGGGTCTTTAAGACGCTGAGTTGTACTGTCAGAAATTCCGAAAGTGGGCAGTCCTGAACAAATGGAATGATGATGCTTTGGCAGCCCTTTTTCGGAAGGGGCTGTCAGAGAATGTAAAGGATGTTATGGTGGGAATGCCCTGCTCCCTCTGGTCTCAATGATTCTATGTCATTGGCTATTCAAATTGACAGACGTTTGCGTGAGCGCAGAGGTACGCGTGAGATAGTGTTGCCTTGTAAGCCAGCTTCTGAGCCCATGCAGTGTGATAGAGTGACTTCTGGGGCTCAGCGTCATGAGTTTCCAAAGCGCAATGGGTTATGTTTTTACTGTGGTGATGCCTCTCATGCTATTTCAGTCTACCCTAAGCAGGGAAGACGTTTTGCATGCTCAGTTGTCTTGGGTAGTGTTCAGACTAAATTTCTGTTGACTGTTACCCTGATTTGCTCCCTGTCCACATTTTCTGCTCAGGCTTTTGTTGATTCAGGAGCAGCTATTAACCTGATGGATTTTGACTTTGCCAAATGTTGTGGGTTTCCCTTGATACCCCTGCGGAAGTCTATTCCCCTACTGTGCATTGATTCTACCCCTTTGGCGGAGAATAAATCCCAGTTTTCTACTCAGGTGATAATGAGGGTTGAACCAGATCATCAGGAGAGTTGCAAATTTCTGGTGCTGTATAATCTGCATGACATTATTGTACTAGGTTTCCCTTGGTTACAGTCTCATAATCCTGTTTTGGATTGGAAATCTGTGTCTGTGACCAGTTGGGGCTACCAGTGTGTTAATGCCGACACTTCTGTTTTTTCTGCCTCTCCCAAGTCTCAGGATGTTCCTGACTTTTTGACTGATTTTTCTGATGTATTTAGTGAAAGTAAATCTGCATCTTTGCCCCCTCACAGGAGCTATGATTGCGCTATTGAATTAGTGCCTGGTGGTAAATTTCCTAAAGGTCGCCTTTTTAACTTGTCTGTACCTGAACATGATGCTATGCGATCTTATATCAAGGAGTCATTGGAGAAGGGTCATATCAGACCATCCTCTTCACCCTTGGGTGCCGGTTTTTTCTTTGTGGCCAAAAAGGATGGTTCATTGAGGCCGTGTATTGATTATCGTCTCTTGAATAAGATCACTGTAAAGTATCAATATCCGTTACCCTTGATTTCTGACCTGTTTTCCAGGGTGAAAAGTGCTAGTTGGTTTACCAAGCTTGACCTCAGGGGGGCGTATAACCTTATTCGCATTAAGCACGGGGATGGATGGAAGACGGCGTTTAATACCCCAGAGGGGCATTTTGAGTACCTAGTACACTAATGCTTCTTCCGTCTTCCAATCCTTCATGAATGATATTTTCAGGGATTTTGTGGATAAATTTCTGATTGTTTATTTGGATGATATCTTGATTTTTTCCAATGACTGGGACTCTCATGTGAAACATGTTCGGACTGTGTTCCAGATTTTGAGAGAGAATGCACTGTATGTGAAGGGATCAAAGTGTCTTTTTGGCGTACAGAAGGTCTCATTTCTGGGATTCATTTTGTCTCCGTCTGTTATTGAAATGGACCCGGTCAAGGTTCAGGCCATCTGTGATTGGGTCCAACCTACTTCATTAAAGGCTCTTCAGAGATTTTTGGGTTTTGCCAATTTTTATCGTAAATTTATTGGTAATTTCTCCGGTATTGATAAACCATTGACGGATTTGACCAAAAAGGGTTCTAATGTGGTGAATTGGCCTCCTGAGGCAGTCTCTGCGTTTCAGGAACTTAAGCAGAGATTCACTTCCGCTCCTGTTCTACGGCAGCCTGATGTTTCTCTACCGTTTCAGGTGGAGGTTGATGCCTCTGAAATTGGGGCAGGTGCCGTTTTGTCCCAAAGAGATCCAGAGACCTCTAAGAGTAACCCTTGTGCCTTTTTCTCTCAAAAATTTTCTCCAACTGAACGTAATTATGACGTGGGTAATCGGGAGTTATTGGCCATGAAGTGGGCCTTTGAAGAATGGAGACATTGGCTGGAAGGAGCCAAACATCAGGTGGTGGTCCTCACGGACCATAAGAATCTGGTTTATCTCGAATCAGCCAAACGACTTAATCCTAGACAGGCCAGGTGGGCCTTGTTTTTCACACGTTTTAATTTTGTGGTTTCTTTTCTTCCTGGCACTAAGAATGTTAAGGTGGATGCCCTCTCGAGGAGTTTCTTTGCGGACTCTCCTGAGTTATCTGATCATACTGTTATTTTGAAAGAGGGTGTAGTTCTTTCCGCCATCTCGCCCAATTTGAGACTGGCCTTGGAAGGGTGTCAGGAGGATAAACCTGAGCGCTGCCCTATTGGGAAATTGTTTGTCCCAGACCAGTGGAAGAAGAGTGTGATGTCTGAGATTCATTGTTTCGCGTTGGCTGGTCATCCCGGATTTTTGGTACCAGAGACTTGGTGAGTCGGTCCTTTTGGTGGCCTACTTTGTCTCGTGACGTCAGGGAATTTGTGCAGTCCTGTGGGACTTGCTCTCGCTCCAAGCCTTGCTCTCGCTCTAGTGGTTTGTTGGTGCCATTGCCTGTGCCCAAGAGGCCATGGACCCATATCTCTATGGATTTTATTTCCGACCTTCCTGTTTCTCAGAGAATGACCATTATCTGGGTAATCTGTGATAGGTTTTCCAAGATGATACATCTTGTGCCATTACCTAAGTTACCTTCCTCCTCCGAATTGATGCCTTTGTTCCTTCAGGACGTGGTTCGGTTACATGGCATTCCGGAGAACATTGTGTCTGACAGAGGAGTCCAGTTTGTTTCCAGATTTTGGAGGACATTTTGTTCTAAACTTGGTGTTCAATTATCTTTCTCCTCTGCTTTTCATCCTCAGACCAATGGACAAACCGAGAGAACAAACCAGACCTTGGAGACTTATTTGAGATGTTTTGTGTCTGCTGATCAAGATGACTGTGTTAGGGTCTGCGGAACGCACCCAAATATATGATGTGGAGAGGTGCGTTCGCAGCCGGGGTCCACCGTGCAGGCGGAGCCTGCTGCTAGTAAAATGTCGCAAGAAGCGAACTCTGTTATCCCGCAGAGTCGCCAAAATAAACGCCGTAACGCGCTGTGGCAATATGTGCGAACTCTGTTGATCCACAGAGCCGCTAGGAGTGCCGCAGCGCTATATGGCGATGTGTGCGAACTCACTGAACACAACTGAGTCGCAAAATAAACACGCTAGGGCGCTGTCTAGCGTTGAAAGCGAACTCTGTTACATCACAGAGCCGCTGAGACAAACTTCTGTGTCCTGTCAGGCACCCAGGTACACAGTTAACTGCTAAGCGAACATAGAACGTGATCATGCGCTAATGTCCTTGCGGGAGTCACCCGCAATCTATGGCGTCTGAACGCCAGGCCCTGAATACGGCAATCAAAATCCTCACCGATTATGCCAGGAATCTAGGGCATCTAGGACACCGACCCTGACCAGCTAGCATACCAAACTCCTCACCGATTAAGTCGGTATTCTAGGGGCTTATTTCAGCCGGGCCCTAACCACACACACGCATGACCACACTGGCGCTAAGCATATAATGGTTGACACTAGCGCATGGCGGCCCAGGCATGCCACCCTTTTATAGTAACAGCTACAGGACCTGCCAGAAACAAGGACCAATGAAACTGTTCCAGAACACCAGTAGTCACAGGACCTTCCTGGCGGACCAATAGGAGCTGCTGCAGTGTCTGAGCATGTGACCCCTGATCTCCAATGAAAGATCTCACCCTGGGCATGCTCAGAAGGGAAAACAAGGACTTTGTCCTAAAGACGTCTGCTCGCCGCTAACCAGTACTGGCCACAATAGCAGCGCCTGGAGGTGCAGCAGTAATTCTCTGCACACTGTTAGACTAGACAAGACGCTGGGACCGACGTCTAAGCTGATCAGAGTCCACTGCGGCCGGAGACGAATGGGAGACCGCAGCTGGGATAGCTCGAGATTCCCCTTGTGCAGAAGCGGGAACTCGACCCCTAACATTACCCCCCCCTCCTAGGGCCCCCCCTTCTCTGGGCCTCGCTATGCTCAAAGGCAGCGATGAGCTGCGGAGCATGAACATGCTCGGCAGGCTCCCAGGACCTATCCTCAGGCCCATAACCCCTCCAATCCACCAAAAAAAATGTTTTGCCCCATACCACCTTGCACCCTACAATGGCATTCACCTCGTAGTCATCCGAAGACGAACCCGACGTCCCGGCAGATGACTCAGGCAACCGGGAGATGACCACGGGTTTTAGGAGGGACACATGGAAGGTGTCGGAGATACCAAGGCGAGGCGGAAGGGCCAAACGGTAAACCACAGGGTTCACCTGCTCAAGAACCTTGAAGGGACCCAAATAGCGGGGTGCCAACTTAGTGGATTCCACCCGTAGCCTGATGTTTCGGGCGGAGAGCCACACTAGGTCGCCAGGAGCAAATGTCGGAGCGGGACGCCGATGGGCATCGGCAGAAGACTTCATTCTCTCCTTGGAAGCCTGAATGGCATCCTGGTGTGGTCCCATATGTCCCGTGCTTCCACAGCCCAGTCTGCCACCCTGGAGTCGGCGGAAGACACGGGCATGGGCACCGGTACCCGCGGATGCTGGCCGTAATTTAAGAGGAATGGGGTCTGTCCGGTGGAGTCAGCCACAGCATTGTTTAGCGCGAACTCCGCCCACGGGAGCAAGGATGCCCAGTCATCCTGCCTGGCAGAGACAAAATGTCGCAAGTAGGTGACCAAGGTCTGGTTGGCCCTCTCTACCAACCCATTCGTCTCGGGATGATATGCAGAGGAGAGGTTCAACTCAATGCAGAGTAAATGACACAACTCTCTCCAGAACCGAGACGCAAATTGGGGACCTCGATCGCTGACAATCTTGTCTGGCATACGTGTAGACGGAAGATGTGTCTAATAAACAATGCTGCCAAGGCCCGTGCAGAAGGTAACCGTGGTAGCGGCACTAAGTGCACCATTTTGGAGAAGTGGTCGGTGATCACCCAAATGATAGTGCAACCCCGAGACTTGGGTAAGCCCACCACAAAATCCATCCCGACCATCTCCCAGGGCCTGTCTGCCACCGGCAAAGGAAAAAGTAACCCAGCTGGCCGTTGTCGAGGGGACTTGTTCCTGGCGCAGGAGACACACGCCTGAACATACTCCCTGACGTCACGGACCATATGTGGCCACCAGTATGTCCTGCCAACAACTCAGTTGTCCTCTTTGCCCCAAAGTGTCCACCCACCCTGGACAAGTGTGCCCAAGAGAGTACCTCCGGTCGCAAATTAGTGGGCACAAAAGTCTTGCCCGCAGGCACAGACTCTAGCGAAACCGGGGCTACAGTTCTCAGGCTCTCTTCGGGGACAATAAGCCGAGGCTCCTCATCCTCCTGCTCTGATGACACTAAGGAGCGAGAGAGAGCGTCGGCCCGAACATTCTTCTCACCGGAGAGAAAATGGAGGGTGAAGTGGAACCGGGAGAAGAATAGGGACCATCTGGCCTGGCGAGAATTTAGCCGCTGAGCCGTTTGCAAATATACCAAGTTTTTGTGGTCGGTGAAGACTTGGAAGGGAAAACGAGCCCCCTCCAGAAGATGTCTCCACTCAGAGAAGGCCAACTTCATAGCCAGCAACTTCCTGTCCCCGATGGAATAATTCCTCTCTGCTGGTGTAAAGGTCTTAGAAAAGAAGAAGCAGGGATGCTTCCGACCTTGAGCATCCTTTTGATAAAGGACTGCTCCAGCACCAACAGAAGAGGCGTCCACCTCTAAAATAAACGGCTTATCAACATCAGGGCGATGTAATATGGGAGCACTGGCAAAATGCGACTTGATGAAAGAAACGCCTTGGAGACCTCCTCAGACCACAACTTGGGATTTGCTCCCTTCTTGGTGAGGGCTACCAAGGGAGCTACCAAAGTCGAGAAATGGGGAATGAACTGGCGATAATAATTAATGAACCCCATAAAGCGCTGCACCGCTTTAAGAGAATGGGGTTCTTGCCAGTCCATTACAGCCTGTAGTTTGGCAGGATCCATAGCCAATCCCTAGGCAGAGATGATATAGCCCAGGAAAGGTAAGGACTCCTGCTCAAACACACATTTCTCCAGCTTGGCATAGAGGGAGTTTGCCCGTAAGAGGTCGAAGACTTTGTTGACATCCCTCCGGTGAGAGTCTATATCTGGTGAAAAGATGAGAATATCATCCAGATAGACTACTACAGAGGTGGAGAGCATATCCCGGAAGATATCATTGACAAAGTCTTGGAAAACAGCGGGAGCATTACAGAGCCCGAAGGGCATCACCAGGTATTCATAATGCCCATCCCTGGTATTAAAGGCTGTCTTCCACTCGTCCCCCTCATGGATGCGAATTAGGTTATAGGCACCACGTAGATCAAGCTTGGTAAATACTCTTGCTCCTCGGAGCCTATCAAAGAGCTCAGAGATTAGGGGCAACGGGTACTTATTCTTGACGGTGATAGCGTTAAGACCCCTGTAGTCAATACATGGACGTAATTCTCCGTTCTTCTTTTGCACAAAGAAGAGCCCCGCCCCTGCTGGTGACACCGACTTCCTAATGAACCCTCTTGCCAGATTCTCCTGAATATACTGGGACATGGCCTCCGTCTCAGGAAGCGAGAGAGGGTAGACTCTCCCCCGAGGAGGTTCTGCACCAGGCAAGAGATCAATAGGACAGTCGTAGGGGCGATGAGGTGGAAGAGTCTCCGCCGCCTTCTTGGAGAAAACATCTGCATATGACCAATAACACTGAGGAAGAGAAGTGAGATCTACGGGTATCTCTGTGGTGGTGACCTAAACGCACTCCCTGACGCTCCTGCCTCTACATGAATCACCCCAACCCAGTATCCTCCCAGAGGACCACTCAATATGGGGAGAGTGGTAACGGAGCCAAGGTACTCCCAGCAACACATCGTCTATTCCCTTGGGCAGGACAAGAAAAGAAATACTCTCCTGATGGAAGGGGACATAGATAAAGTGAGAGGGATCGTCTGGTGGGTGATTTGTGAGGGCAGAGTTGATCCATTCACTACTCGCACAGTCACCGGTTTGGCGAGCATCACCAGAGGTATAGTGTGGCGGAGAGCAAATGCAGAGGACATGAAATTCCCCTCGGCTCCAGAATCCACACAGAGCTCGGCGGTGAATGTGGATGGACCTACTGTAATTGTCCCCTTAAAGGACAACTTGGTGGAAAATGCCGCAATGTCTACTGAACCTCCTCCCAAGGTCATTAGACGTGACCGTTTTCCCGACCACTGTGGACATTTGTTGGCATAATGTCCTAACTGCTGGCAGATGTTACAGACCACGGGTACTCGAGCGGCCCGGGACTTAGGTCCTGCTCGAGAAACCTCCATGGCCTCATGGTAGTCGAGCGCCTGGCTGGAAGATTCTAGAGGTCTGGCAAAGGTTGGAGCCAGCCGAAACCTCTGCCTACACTGGGACCGCTCCAACCTCCGCTCGTGAAAATGGAGGTCGATGAGGGTAGATATGGCGATAAGCTTCTCCAGTGTGGGGAATCTCCCTGGTAGCCAAGGCGTCTTTCACATGGCCCGCTAGTCCTCTCCAAAACACGGGAATGAGGACTTTATCCGGCCAATCCAACTCCGAGGACAGAGTCCGAAATTGGACAGCAAAACAGCTGACCAAGGACGAAGGACGTGGGCAGCACGGTGGCTCAGTGGATAGCACTACAGCCTTGCAGCGCTGGAGTCCTGGGTTCAATCCCACCTAGGACAACATCTGCAAGGAGTTTGTATGTTCTCCCCGTGTTTGCTGGGTTTCCTCCGGTACTCCGGTTTCCTCCCACATTCCAAAAACATACAGATAGGGAATCTAGATTGTGAGCCCCATCGGGACATCGACGATATTGTGTGCAAAACTGTAAAGCGCTGCGGAATATGTTAGCGCTATATAAAAATAAAGATTATTATTAAAAATAAAGATTATTATTAACCCTGTGAACTTGCCAGAAGTTGGAGCGCCGTATCGTGGGTAACCTGAGGTCCTAGAAAGACCTTTTTTAGAGCCTCCAGAAACGGTCTTAACGCTCCCACAGCGGGGTGGCCCACTCCAACGCTCTGCCCGACAGAAGAGATATTACAAAGCCCACTTGTGCCCGATCCGTGGGGAAACGTGCAGCCAGAAGCTCGAGTTGTATAGAGCACTGACTCACGAATCCCCGACATTGCTTGCTGTCACCAGCAAACTTTTCTGGAAGCGGGAGGTGGGATATTGTGGGGGCAGAGGTGGCAGTGGACACACTGGCTGCAGCCACGCTAGCAGCCTGAACAGCGACTGCGGTAACATCCACAGCTGAGGTTGTGCACTCAAGAGCCGCCAACCTACCCTCCAGCTGCTGGATGTCCTGTAGTAGACGCTGGTCATCCGCCATTTTACTAGCCAGACCCTGGCGCTAGTGTTATGTTAGGGTCTGTGGAACGCACCCAAATATATGATGTGGAGAGGTGCGTTCGCAGCCCGGGGTCCACCGTGCAGGCGGAGCCTGCTGATAGTTAAATGGCGCAAGAAGCGAACTCTGTTATCCCGCAGAGTCGCCAAAATAAACGCCGTACGCGCTGTGGCAATATGTGCGAACTCTGTTAATCCACAGAGCCGCTAGGAGTGCCGCAGCGCTATATGGTGATGTGTGCGAACTCACTGAACACAACTGAGTCGCAAAATAAACACGCTAGGGCGCTGTCTAGCGTTGAAAGTGAACCCTGTTACATCACAGAGCCGCTGAGACAAACTTCTGTGTCCTGTCAGGCACCCAGGTACACAGTTAACTGCTAAGCGAACATAGAACGTGATCATGCGCTAATGTCCTCGCGAGAGTCACCCGCAATCTATGGCGTCTGAACGCCAGACCCTGAATACGGCAATCAAACTCCTCACCGGTTATGCCGGTAATCTAGGGCATCTAGGACACCGACCCTGACCAGCTAGCATACCAAACTCCTCACCGATTAAGTCGGTATTCTAGGGGCTTATTTCAGCCGGGCCCTAACCACACACACGCATGACCACACTGGCGCTAAGCATATAATGGTTGACACTAGCGCATGGCGGCCCAGGCATGCCACCCTTTTATAGTAACAGCTACAGGACCTGCCAGAAACAAGGACCAATGAAACTGTTCCAGAACACCAGTAGTCACAGGACCTTCCTGGCGGACCAATAGGAGCTGCTGCAGTACCTGAGCATGTGACCCCTGATCTCCAATGAGAGATCTCACCCTGGGCATGCTCAGAAGGGGAAAACAAGGACTTTGTCCTAAAGACGTCTGCTCGCCGCTAACCAGTACTGGCCACAATAGCAGCGCCTGGAGGTGCAGCAGTAATCCTCTGCACAATGTTAGACTGGGCGAGAAACTGGGCGAGACGCTGGGACCGACGCCTAACTGAGCAGAGTCCACTGCGGCCGGAGACGAATGGGAGAGCGCAGCTGGGATAGCTCGAGATTCCCCTTGTGCAGAAGCCGGAACTCGACCCCTAACAGACTGGGTCTGTTGTGAATGGTTTGAGATGAGTTCTGAGCAGAGGCTCCCTCTGGTGGTTACTAGCGTACTAGTGAGGATTATGAGGACTGGGAATCAGGTGTTACTGATTGGTCTTATATAAGGGAGTCATTTTCCCATCAGGGTTGCCGGTGATCAATTGTTCTGGTCTGAATCCTTCTTTCCAGTTTCCCTTGTAGCCTGCTGTGTCGTGTCTGCATCTCCTGCTATCAGATAAGTCAATTTCTTATTTTGTGTTTTTGCTATATTTTTGCATTTTGTCCTGCACTTCTGTGGGGGCCTTCTGGGTCCCCTCCGGGGGCTTTGCCCTCTCAGTTTAGTCAGCCACTGTTTTGTCTTTTGCTTTTTCCAGTTTTTTCAGTGGCTGCTGTTTTGTTTTTACACCAGAGAACTAATTTAGGTGGTAGAGGTCGTGTGATCTCAGGTGATTTTGAAATTAGTAGAGTTGGTGTTTTTCAGGGTTTTCTGGGATTGCAGTAAGTACCCTTCCTGTCCTTTTCTATTTAGATAGTTTGGGCCCCAGCGTTTGCTCATACTATTTTCTTTCTGTGTCAGTATTTCCTCTTGTCTAACCGCCATTACATGTTTGGGGGCTTTCTATTATCTTTGGGGTTTGCTCCGGGCAGATAGCTTTCCTATTTCTATCTTTAGGTGTAGTTAGTTTCTCAGGCTGTGACAAGGCATCTAGGACCAACGTAGGAACGCTCCACGGCTGCCTCTAGTTGCGGTGGTTAGTCAGGGTACTGCAATCTCATAGATTCCAACTGTTCTGGTGTATTGCCTTTTTACCTGCACTCCTCAGCTACCGTAACATAACAGTATCACCGGCCGAAAAAATTGTATGGTACTCACAGAAGGGAAAAAATATTTTGAAGGAAGAAAAGTTGTCAGAGATATTTTTCTGTTTGTTGCATTTTTTTTTTTTTTTTTTTTCCCTCTGTATCTCTGGGTGCTGGGGAGGATCTTTTCTCCCAATGGAGTTTGCACAGTTGTCTGGCCGTGTGGATCAGCTTGCCACTGAGGTTCAGAGTATTGCTGCATATCTTGCAGGGTTGCCTGTTGTGGAACCTAGGATCCCCATGCCAGATTTGTTTTTAGGGGATCGAGCTAAGTTTCAGAATTTCAAAAATAATTGTAAATTGTTTCTTGCCTTAAAATCTAAGTCCTCAGGAAACGCAGCGCAGCAGGTTCAAATTATCATCTCTCTCCTGCGCGGCGATCCTCAGGATTGGGCTTTTTCCCTGACACCTGGGGATCCTGTTTTGAGTGATGTTGATGCATTTTTTCAGGCTTTGGGGTTATTGTACGATGAGCCTAATGTCACTGATCAAGCTGAAAAAGCCTTGTTGGCATTAAATCAGGGGCTTGATGACGCTGAGTTATACTGTCAGAGATTCCGTAGGTGGGCAGTCCTGACCAAGTGGAATGACGACGCTTTGGCGGCCCTTTTCCGGAAGGGTTTGTCGGATAATGTAAAGGATGTTATGGTGGGATTCCCTGTCCCCTCTGGTCTCAATGATTCTATGTCATTAGCGATTCAAATTGACAGACGTTTGCGTGAGCGGAGAAGTATGCGTGGAGTGGTGTTGCCTTGTGAACCAGCTGCTGAGCCCATGCAGTGTGATGGAGTGGTGTCTGGGGCACAGCGTCATGAGTTTCGAAAGCGCAATGGGTTATGTTTCTACTGTGGTGATGCCTCTCATGCTATTTCAGTCTGCCCTAAGCGGGGAAGACGTTTTGCACGCTCAGTTGTCTTGGGTAGTGTTCAGACTAAGTTTTTATTAACTGTCACTCTGATATGCTCTCTGTCCTCATTTTCTGCTCAGGCTTTCGTTGATTCTGGAGCAGCTATTAACCTGATGGATTATGATTTTGCTAAACGTTGTGGATTTCCCTTGATACCCCTACAGAAGTCTATTCCTTTACTGGGGATCGATTCTACCCCTTTGGCTGAGAATAAACCCCAGTTTTCTACTCAGGTGATAATGAGGGTTGAACCTGATCACCAGGAGTGCTGCAAATTTTTGGTTCTATATAATCTGCATGACATTATAGTGCTGGGTTTCCCTTGGTTACAGTCTCATAATCCTGTTTTGGATTGGAAATCTGTGTCTGTAACCAGTTGGGGCTGCCAATGTGTTAATACCAACACTCCTGTTTTTTCTGCCTCCCCCCAGGCTCAGGATGTTCCTGACTTTTTGTTTGATTTTTCTGATGTGTTTAGCGAAAGTAAATCTGCATCCTTGCCTCCCCATAGGAGCTATGACTGCGCTATTGAATTAGTGCCGGTAGTAAATTCCCTAAAGGTCGCCTTTTTAACTTGTCTGTACCTGAACATGACGCTATGCGGTCTTATATCAAGGAATCATTGGAGAAGGGTCATATCAGACCATCCTCTTCACCCTTAGGTGCCGGTTTTTTCTTTGTGGCCAAAAAAGATGTTCATTAAGGCCGTGTATTGATTATCATCTCTTGAACAATATTACTGTGAAATATCAATACCCGTTACCCTTGATTTCTGACCTGTTTTCCAGGGTGAAAAACGCTACTTGGTTTACCAAGCTTGACCTCAGGGGGGCGTATAACCTTATTCGCATTAAGCACGGGATGAATGGAAGACGGCATTCAATACCCCTGAAGGGCATTTTGAGTACCTTGTGATGCCCTTTGGGCTCACTAATGCTCCTTCGTCTTCCAGTCCTTCATGAATGACATTTTCAGGGATTTTGTGGACAAGTTTCTGATTGTTTATTTGGATGATATCTTGATTTTTTCTAATGACTGGGACTCTCATGTGAAACATGTTCGAACTGTATTCCAGATTTTGAGAGAGAATGCTCTGTATGTGAAGGGATCAAAGTGTCTTTTTGGCGTACAGAAGATCTCATTTCTGGGATTCATTTTGTCCCCATCTGTTATTGAAATGGACCCGGTCAAGGTTCAGGCCATCTGTGATTGGGTCCAACCTACTTCATTAAAGGCTCTTCAGAGATTTTTGGGTTTTGCCAATTTTTATCGTAAATTTATTGGTAATTTCTCGGTTATTGTTAAACCATTAACTGATTTGACCAGAAAGGGTTCTGATGTGGTGAATTGGCCTCCTGAGGCAGTCTCTGCGTTTCAGGAACTTAAGCAGAGATTCACTTCTGCTCCTGTTCTACGGCAGCCTGATGTTTCTCTGCCATTTCAGGTGGAGGTTGATGCCTCTGAAATTGGGGCAGGTGCCGTTTTGTCCCAAAAAGATCCAGAGACCTCTAAAAGTAACCCTTGTGCCTTTTTCTCTCGAAAATTTTCTCCTACTGAACGTAATTATGACGTGGGTAATCGGGAGTTATTGGCCATGAAGTGGGCTTTTGAAGAGTGGAGACATTGGCTGGAGGGAGCCAAACATCAGGTGGTGGTCCTTACGGACCATAAGAATCTGGTCTATCTGGAATCTGCCAAGCGACTCAATCCTAGACAGGCCAGGTGGGCCTTGTTTTTCACACGTTTTAATTTTGTGGTTTCCTTTCTTCCTGGCACTAAGAATGTTAAGGCGGATGCCCTCTCGAGGAGTTTCCTTGCGGACTCTCCTGAGCTATCTGATCCCTCTGTTATTTTGAAGGAGGGTGTAGTTCTTTCCGCCATCTCGCCCAATTTGAGACTTGCTCTGGAGGGGTGTCAGGAGGATAGGCCCGAGCGCTGCCCTGTTGGAAAATTGTTTGTCCCGGACCAATGGAAAAAGAGTGTGATGTCTGAGATTCATTGTTCCGCATTGGCTGGGCATCCCGAATTTTTGGTACCAGAGACTTGGTTAGTCGGTCCTTTTGGTGGCCTACCTTGTCTCGCGATGTCAGGGAATTTGTGCAGTCCTGCGGGACTTGCTCTCGCTCCAAGCCTTGCTCTCGCTCTAGTGGTTTGTTGATGCCATTGCCTGTGCCCAAGAGACCATGGACCCATATCTCTATGGATTTCATTTCCGATCTTCCTGTTTCTCAGAGAATGACCACCATCTGGGTAATTTGTGATAGGTTTTCCAAAATGATACATCTTGTGCCATTACCTAAGTTGCCTTCCTCCTCTGAATTGGTGCCGTTGTTCCTTCAGCACGTGGTTCGTTTACACGGCATTCCTGAGAACATTGTGTCTGACAGAGGAGTCCAGTTTGTTTCCAGATTTTGGAGGACTTTTTGTTCTAAACTGGGTGTTCAATTGTCTTTCTCCTCGGCATTTCATCCTCAGACCAATGGTCAAACTGAGAGAACAAACCAGACATTGGAGACTTATCTAAGATGCTTTGTGTCTGCTGATCAGGATGACTGGGTCTCTTTTTTGCCTTTGGCTGAGTTTGCTCTTAATAATAGGGCTAGCTCTGCCACTTTGATGTCTCCGTTTTTCTGTAATTCTGGGTTTCACCCTCGATTTTCTTCAGGACAGACGGAGGCTTCTGTCTGTCCAGGTGTTGACTCTGTTGTTGAGCGTATGCAGCAGATTTGGGACCAGGTAGTGGAGAGGTTGTCCCTCTCTCAGGAGAAGGCCCAGCGGTTTGCTAACCGGCATAGGACTGATGGTCCTCGGTTTGAAGTGGGGGACTTGGTCTGGTTGTCCTCAAAGAATATTCCTATGAGAGTAGCATCTCCTAAATTTAAGCCTAGGTTCATTGGACCTTATAAGATCATGGAGATTATTAATCCTGTTTCTTTTCGTTTGCTTCTTCCAGGGACATTTAAGATCCATAACGTGTTCCACAAGTCCTTGTTGAAGAGGTTTGTTGAGCCAGTGGTTCCTGCTGCTGTGCCTCTGACCCTGTTTTGGTTGAGGGCAATCTGGAGTATGTGGTTGAGAAAATATTGGATTCTCGTTTTTCTAGACGAAGACTCCAGTATTTGGTTAAATGGAGAGGTTATGGTCAGGAAGACAATTCTTGGGTGTTTGCTTCGGACATCCATGCTAGGAGACTTATCCGTGCGTATCATAGAACTCATCCTGACCGACCTGGTTGCTCAAATGAGGGTTCGGTGACCCCTCCTCAAGGGGGGGGTACTGTTGTGAATGGGTTTGAGATGAGTTCTGAGCAGAGGCTCCCTCTGGTGGTTACTAGCGGTACTAGTGAGGATTGTGAGGACTGGGAATCAGGTGTTACTGATTGGTCTTATATAAGGGAGTCATTTTCCCATCAGGGTTGCCGGTGATCAATTGTTCTGGTCTGAATCCTTCTTTCCAGTTTCCCTTGTAGCCTGCTGTGTCGTGTCTGCATCTCCTGCTATCAGATAAGTCAATTTCTTATTTTGTGTTTTTGCTATATTTTTGCATTTTGTCCTGCACTTCTTTGGGGGCCTTCAGGGTCCCCTCCGGGGGCTTCTGCCCTCTCAGTTTAGTTCAGCCACTGAGTTTTGTTCTTTTGCTTTTTCCAGTTTTTTCAGTGGCTGCTGTTTTGATTTTCTTACACCAGAGAACTAATTTAGGTGGTAGAGGTCTGTGATCTCAGGTGATTTTGAAATTAGTAGAGTTGGTGTTTTTCAGGGTTTTCTGGGATTGCAGTAAGTACCCTTCCTGTCCTTTTCTATTTAGATAGTTTGGGCCCCAGCGTTTGCTCATACTATTTTCTTTCTGTGTCAGTATTTCCTCTTGTCTAACCGCCATTACATGTTTGGGGGCTTTCTATTATCTTTGGGGTTCTGCTCCGGGCAGATAGCTTTCCTATTTCTATCTTTAGGTGTAGTTAGTTTCTCAGGCTGTGACGAGGCGTCTAGGACCAACGTAGGAACGCTCCACGGCTGCCTCTAGTTGCGGTGGTTAGTCAGGGTACTGCAATCTCATAGATTCCAACTGTTCTGGTGTATTGCCTTTTTACCTGCACTCCTCAGCTACCGTAACATAACAGGGTCTCTTTTTTGCCTTTGGCTGAGTTTGCTCTTAATAATAGGGCTAGCTCTGCCACTTTGATGTCTCCATTTTTCTGCAATTTTGGGATTCACCCTCGATTTTCTTCGGGACAGGCGGAGGCTTCTGTCTGTCCGGGTGTTGACTTTGTTGTGGAGCGTATGCAGCAGATTTGGGACCAGGTAGTGGAGAGGTTGTCTCTCTCTCAGGAGAAGGCCCAACGGTTTGCCAACCGGCATAGGACTGATGGTCCTTGGTTTAAAGGGGGGGACTTGGTTTGGTTGTCCTCAAGAAATATCCCTATGAGGGTTGCATCTCCAAAGTTTAAGCCCAGGTTCATTGGACCTTATAAGATCATGGAGATTCTTAATCCTGTTTCCTTCCGTTTGCTTCTTCCAGGGACATTTAAGATCCATAACGTGTTCCACAAGTCCTTATTGAAGAGGTTTGTCGAGCCAGTGGTTCCTATGGCTGCGCCTCCTGACCCTGTTTTGGTTGAGGGCAATCTGGAGTATGTGGTTGAGAAAATATTGGATTCTCGTTTTTCTAGACAGAAACTCCAGTATTTGGTTAAGTGGAGAGGTTATGGTCAGGAGGACAATTCTTGGGTGTTTGCTTCAGACATCCATGCTAGGAGACTGATCCGTGCCTATCACCGAGCTCATCCTGATCGGCCTGGTTGCACAAGTGAGGGTTCGGTGACCCCTCCTCAAGGGGGGGTACTGTTATGAATGTGCTAGAGATGGTTTCTGGGCATAGGCTCCCTCTGGTGGTTGCAGACAGTGCTGAACCTTTCAGCGAGGAGTGGCAATCTGGAATCACAGACTGGTCTGATATAAGGGAGGTTCCCTCCCATGATGGTTGCCGGTGATCAATTGTTCTTGTCTCAATTGTGGTTCCTGGTTCATTTGGAAGTTTGCTGGAGTCCTGTCTGCATCTCCTGCTTTCAGATAAGATATTTTTTGCTTTTCTTTTTGTGCTTGCTTTTTGCATTGTTTTCTGCACTTTTGTGGAGGTCAGCCAGGTCCCCTCCTGGGGCCTGAGCTCCTCACAGTGTATCTGCAGCCACTGTTATTTGCTCATTTGCTTTTTCCTGTTTTTTCAGCGGCTGCTGCTTGGATTTTGTTCACACTGAGATCTGATTTAGTGGGAGGCGAGATCGTGTGATCTCAGTATTTTTGTAATCAGAATTGTTGGATTTTTGTAGGGTTTTCTGGGTTGCAGAAAGTAATCTCTCCTGTCCTATCCTATTTAGTCAGCTTGTGGCCCCAGCGTTTGCTCAGTCTATTTTCTGCCTATGTTTGTATTTTCATCTTGTCTAACCGCATTATATGTTTGGGGCTTCCTATTTTCTTTGGGCATCTGCTCCGGGGCAGATAGCTTTCATCTTTCTGCCTTTAGGAGTAGTTATCTCTCAGGCTGTGACGAGGCGTCTAGGATCAACGTAGGAACGCTCCACGGCTACCTCTAGTTGTGTCGTTAGTTTAGGAATCTGCAACCCATCAGTTACCAACATCTGAGGTGTTCGGCTGCCCTGCTGTTGTTCCTGTCCTCCTCAGCTACCGAAACATAACAGATCTCTCTTTTACTGTGATCTTGGTGTGATTCTCTGTATTCCTGTGATCTTGATGTGATTCTCCCTTCCCTCTGTGATCTGTCTGTGACTGTAGATTCTCTTTCTGTGATCTGGTGTGATTCTCTTATTCCGTGACTTGATGATTCTCCCTATTCCTGTGATCTTGGATGTGATTCTCTCTATTCCTGTGATCTTGGTGTGATTCTCTCTATTCCTGTGATCTTGGTGTGATTCTCTATTCTGGATCTGTGTGATTCTCTGTATCTGTGATCTGTGTATTCTCTCTATTCCTGTGATCTTGTGTGATTCTCTCTATTCCTGTGATCTTGGTGTGATTCTCTCTATTCCTGTATCTGGTTGATTCTCTCTATTCCTGTGATCTTGATGTGATTCTCTCTATTCCTGTGATCTTGGTGTGATTCTCTCTATTCCTGTGATCTTGGTGTGTTTCTCTCAGTTCCTGTGATCTTGGTGTGATTCTCTCTATTCCTGTGATCTTGGTGTGATTCTCCCTGTTCCTGTGGTCTTGGTGTGATTCTCTCTATTCCTGTGATCTTGATGTGATTCTCTCTATTCCTGTGATCTTGGTGTGATTCTCTCTATTCCTGTGAACTTGATGTGATTCTCTCTATTCCTGTGATCTTGATGTGATTCTCTCTATTCCTGTGATCTTCGTGTGATGCTCCCTATTCCTGTAATCTTGGTGTGATTCTCCCTATTCCTGTAATCTTGGTGTGATTCTCCCTATTCCTGTGATCTTGGTGTCATTCTCTCTATTCCTGTGATCTTGGTGTGATTCTCTCTATTCCTGTGATCTTGATGTGATTCTCTCTATTCCTGTGATCTTGGTGTGATTCTCTCTATTCCTGTGATCTTGGTGTGATTCTCTCAGTTCCTGTGATCTTGGTGTGATTCTCTCTATTCCTGTGATCTTGGTGTGATTCTCCCTGTTCCTGTGGTCTTGATGTGATTCTCTCTATTCCTGTGATCTTGGTGTGATTCTCTTATTCCTGTGAACTTGATGTGATTCTCTCTATTCCTGTGATCTTGATGTGATTCTCTCTATTCCTGTGATCTTCGTGTGATGCTCCCTATTCCTGTGATCTTGGTGTGATTCTCTCAGTCCCTGTGATCTTGGTGTGATTCTCCCTATTCCTGTGATCTTGATGTGATTCTCTCTATTCCTGTGATCTTGGTGTGATTCTCCCTATTCCTGTGATCTTGGTTTGATTCTGTCAGTTCCTGTGATCTTGGTGTGATTCTGTCAGTTCCTGTGATCTTGGTGTGATTCTCTATATTTGTGTGATCTTGGTGTGAATCCCTCTATTCCTGTGATCTTGGTGTGATTCTCTGTTCCTGTGATCTTGGTGTGATTCTCTCTATTCCTCTGATCTTGGTGTGATTCTCTCAGTTCCTGTGATCTTGATGTGATTCTCTCTATTCGTGTGATCTTGGTGTGATTCTCCCTATACAGGTGATCTTGTTGTGATTATCTTGGTTCCTTTGATCTTGGTGTTATTTGGTTCCTGGAATTGTGGTGTGATTCTCAGTTTCTATGAACTCAGTTTGATTCTCTCAGTTCTTGTGATCTCGGTCTGATATTGTTGGCTTCTAGATCTCGATTTATCTCCTCGGTTGCATTTGATTTCGGTGTGATTCCTTCGGTTGTTGCCGCTGGTCTTGTTGGGAAGCTGCGGCTTCGTTGTTGCTGCTGGTCTTGGTGTAACTAACCTGGTTGCCGCTTATCACAGATGAATAGCTGCTAAGCAAGTGGGAAATGGGGGCACGGGTCTTTGTACGAGTTAATTAAGTGGATTTAGCAGTGTGGAAGCCGATCCGAATAATGGGATTAGTGGCGCGATCATGTCCTGTGCGAGCGCTCAGACGTCCCTGGCATCCGCTGATCTGCGGACTCGCACAGCTCAGGTGTGCGGAGAATGTGGCACTTCTTCTGCTGTAATCGAGCCTCTGCCAATGTTTCTGGGCACAGAGACGCTCAGCTATAGGGGACGTATCTCCGTGACTGTCTCTGCACTGGTGAAAGGAGGGTCTCTGCACTGGTGATAGGAGGGTCTCTGCCAGGGCCGGATTTAAGAGGTGGGTGGCCCGGGGCCCATTTCGGAGGGAGGCCCATTTTTCACGGTGTTGCAATATGAAATGCAAAAACACAAAATGAAACGAACGCAAGTTTATTTACAAAAATCATTTATGCAGAGTAATTCAGGAAAAATCATTCATTTTTTACAATCCAGGTACTTTCCTTGATTTTCATGCTGTAAAATCACTAATGATGTCACTAAAGTCCAATTCACGCAGGATATCTGACTCGATGCTCATGATAGCCAAATTTACAAGTCGTTCCTGCTTCATGGATGTCCTTAATCGGTTTTCAACTAATTTGAGTTTTGAGAAGGAACGCTCGCCACTGCAGTTTGTTACCATCAAAATTAGATATATCCTTCAAGCTATCGCAATATTTGGGAAAGTGTCCTGCACACCCTTTTCCACGAGAAGCTTGTACATGAATAGTTCAGTGCTGATATCTTCTGGCTCCTCGTCTGTGAATAAACTTGCAAATGTTACAAACTGACACAGTTCATCGATAAATGTAATGTGCAAGTCATCTGAATAAGACCTGACGAACTGCTCTGCTGTGGCCTTAAACTCATCTGAAGACAGTTTTTCAGATGGCTAAAAAAGCTAAATTTGCTTGATATATCTTTATATGCTTGAAGACGTTGGTCAAGAGAAGCGATAAACTGATCAATCATAGGCAAAAGAAAGTTTCTGTTCTGTATTTTTCAGAAGGCTGAGTTGTACTTCTTCCGTATGGCCATAATCCAATGGATTGAGACACACGTTTCAGCGCCTGTGTGGAGTTATCGTCTAAACATACTCAGATGAACCAGACAGCTCTTCGCCTTGCTTCTCATAGGGCTGCTGCTAAGCTGTATATATAAGTTCTTGTAGCATGCATCTAAAAGTGTCACCAACCAGTACTGACTGTTCGCAAAAATTTGATACTGCGAGGGTCAGGGGAAAGGCAATGCAACATAAAGTCTGCCATGCGTGCCAGACTGCTGACTGGCAAGCCTTCCATGTCCTCACCAACAGGACGACCGACTATCCTGTCCTTCTCCTCCTTTCTGTCCTCAGACCATCCACACTGAACAGACGGTATGACAGTTGTGCATTGTAGTACCGTCTATAGTGCAGGAAAGTAGCTCCTGTTCTTCCTCCTCCTCCTCTTCCTCATTGTCAACCAATCCACGTTGGGATGACATGAGGCTGGGCTGTGTGTAATCACCCTGTATGGTTCCTTGCTCCATCTCATTGTGCTCCGCTTGCAATGCATCCTCTTTGATTGTAAGCAGAAAGCTTTTCAGAATACAGAGAAATGGGATGGTGACGCTAATTATGGCATCATCGCCGTTCACCATCTTGGTAGACTCCTCAAAGTTTTGTAGGATGGTACATATGTCTGACATCCATGTCCACTCCTGAGGTCTTATGTGTGGAGTCTGAACTGAATACCGACGCCCTTGTTGATGCTGGTACTAAACAATGGCCCTCATCTGCTCACAAGTCCTTTCCAGCATATGCAGCGTAGAGTTCCAATGCGGGGACATCACACAGCAGTTGGTGAGCCGGAAGCTGCAAACGTTGCTGAAGAACGGCAAGGGCGGTGTGATGAAACGTGCACACGGTCCGCCACACGGTAGCCCGGGGTATCACGGCTTGTGTTCCCTCCGTGCCGCAAATGTGACGAAAACGCGCACACACGACGGCTGCTGCCGTCCGACCCAGTAAACTGCAGGGATTTATAATTATCCCACTTCCACTTAGGAACTTGCAGCTCTCTGGCGCCCCCCTTACCCTCAGGTCAGTCAGGGAACTGCACCTAGGATAATTCGTCGCCAGACGGGTCACTTGGATGTTGTGCTGGCTATTGGGCACGCTGCAGTGAGGGAATTATAATTACTCCGGGCCGCGGCCAGGCAATATACTTATAAAACCCGCTCCGTCACTGCCAGCGCCACCCAATAGATTAACACTTTACACCCCTTCTTTTAAGCTGCCACCAGCTACGATTTACTTGGAACAATTTATCAAGAGGGTCCGTAGCAACCCCAAAACAGTAGCGTAGTACTTCCGGCACGTGCAAATTCGTTTATAGAGCAGGAGAATCAAACTAATAATTTTATAGGTTTATTCCTTAAAAAAACAGGCAGTGCTTATACAATATAAAAAGATGGAACAAACTGAGACAATATCGTTATGTACAAATGCAGTTATAAAATAAAATAGGATTAAAGATGAAAATCACTCACATGGTAGTTACAGGCAAGACTGGCTGGGGGAGGAGCCACACGTCATAGTTCATTTGCAGATCTCTTAGTCAGGACATCACCGCATGGACTGCCTGAGGAGCTTCCCTGCAAGCCTTATACATGTCGGCTTCTGACCTCACAAAAGGGGCTGGTTTTCTGGCCACCTCCTCTGGGCTACAAGTTATAGTTTTGAGCTCTGAAAGTCATAAGGACCATAACTCAGCGGGGAACTCTAGCAGAATAATGGCAGACCTATCAATGATCTTACTTTAAAATGACGGTTCAAATGAGCCCAAACTCGGGTGGGCTAGTTCACAGGGCATCCGAGAATTCCATTTCTCGGGTTCTGTTGGAGTTACGGGTTCACCAGTACCACGGGAACGATGCCTGTCAGGCGCATGTTTCACAACAGTACTTTCGTGTTTCTAGCGAACGCTCCCACCGTGTGATAACCAAAACAGAATGAAGTCTCCAAAATGGCTGCTATGGTAGGAACAGCACATGTGCTGACAATGGGGACCCCTGCGGTGAAGCGGGAAAACTTCCAGCACTGGTAGCTTCAGGTTACACTACTTGTGTGCAGGCTGGGGGGTTGGTGAGAAGCGTGAGCTGCAGAGAGGAGGAGGGAGGGCTTTGCTTTGTGGGCTGTCAGCAGTACAAAAAAAAAAAAAGATGAGGACGGCAATCCCAGCACAGCACTCATCACACCAGGCATGACCTGTCGGTAATCCGACATGCGCACCTCAGCGGGTTCGCCACGTCGTGATAACCCATCAGCATTCCCATGATCGCTGCCTTTCTTGTGTTGTACGGCAAAATCATACTGCTGTAGGGCAAGGCTCCAGCGTAGCAACCTACCATTGGTTCCGGACACTGTGTGCAGCCAGCTCAGAGGGTTGTGGTCGGTGACCACCTTGAAGGTGCGCCCGTACAGGTAGGGCTGCAAACGTTGCAGTGCCCAGACCATGGCCAGGCACTCCTTCTCGATGGTGGAGTATGCCACTTCCCTTGGCAGAAGTTTCCGGCTCAGGTACAACACGGGGTGCTCCTGGTTCCCCGAATCAACCTGGCTGAGTACAGCACCGAGGCCAAATTCGCCGGCGTCAGTCTGTACCAGGAATGGCCGACTGCTGTCGACGGCTGTCAACATTGGAGAGTGTCATGGGTGCATCGCCACGAAGATCGTCGCGATTGCACATTCTGACTTCTCACAGCTGAGCTTCTGTTTCTTTGTTTTTTGGTGATGTGAGAGTTAATTTTTCCTAGCTCTTTGCTAAGGCTAGGTGCAGCCTCGCCCGGCTGCTTTTGTTTATGTTCTAATTAGTTTCCTTTATATTTCTGCCAGTCTGGGTGTTAGACGCCGGTGAAAGCATTCATGTAGTTCAGCAGACTGGATCGGTTCTGAGAATATTTAAGCTAAGAGTTCATTAGGTGTTTTTACTCTTATAGCTTATAGTTAAATCTCTGAGACCTTAGGTGTTCCTACTGTGTGTGAGTGTTGTATGTAAGACTTTATTTACTTTATTCCTTCTCTTTCTTGTATGTCTTTCTGTTCATTATCCGTTACCTGTTCATTCCCTTTGGTGGTATTCAGGGTCCTTCTTAGGACTAGAATACAGTTGGCAGGGATTGATAGGAGACAGGGTTTACGCTGGTGGCCTGGACCTCTGTACCTTTAACAGTACCTCCAGGTTGAGGGATTAGTTAGGACCCCAGTTCAGGGTCAGCTTAGACCCCGGTCACCCTCTAGCCGGAGACAGCGTATAACGGATTCCGTTTTGACCCAGTGGACATTCTGTCAGGTAAATCCATGTTATAATATATCTATGCGCATGTTATATAGTATGTTGCCCTTTTTGATATAGATTACAGACATCTCATATATATATCTGCTATACAGCGTGACATTTTCACCGGCCCAAACTAAAGATTCTCCCCAGCTGTCATGGATCCAGTAGCCCAGCTGGCCCGGCAGTTGCAGGGGTTGTCCATGGAATTTGCAGACATTAAGTCCAAGGTTTTGTCCCTCCCAGAGCAAGCCAGATCTGAACCTAAGGTTGCTCTCCCGGACAGGTTCACTGGTGGGCGGGACAAATTTTTTACTTTCCGGGAGGCATGTAAATTGTACTTTCGGCTGCGGCCTCGGTCATCTGGGAGTGAAGAGCAGAGGGTGGGAATTGTTATCTCGCTCTTACAAGGGGACCCTCAATCTTGGGCGTTCTCTATTCCTCCAGGCTCCCCAGATCTCCAGTCAGTGGATCGATTTTTTACTGCCCTGGGTCTGGTATATGATGATCCGGATCGAGTTTCCCTTGCTGAAACAAAGTTACGTAAAATACGGCAAGGAAATCGTCCAGCGGAGGAATATTCTTCTGAGTTCCGTAGATGGGCAACAGATACTCAGTGGAATGACCCAGCTCTTAGGAGCCAGTTTTGTCAAGGGTTGTCTGACAAATTAAAAGATGTGTTGGCTCAGTATGATTCTCCTCCATCACTGGAGGCTGCTATGGCCCTCGCTATTCGCATTGATAGACGACTTCGGGAAGACGCGAGGTAACTCCGCCCCCCATGATGACTCTACCTACTACTAAAGTCCCTTATACTGAGGTTCCCCTGGTCTGTTCTGAGGAACCCATGCAGTTGGGAGGGACATCATTTTGTAGGAGGGAATCGGCGGTGCGCCGCAAGACTAGAAGGTGTTTCTTTTGCGGGAGAGAGGGACATTTTGTTGGGGGTTGTCCATCCCGGACCTCTTTGACCCAAGGAGTTAACCTGGGAGTCTGTATTTCGTCCCCAAATCCCTCTCAGTTTATCGTGCCTGCGGAGGTGGTGATTGGTACTAGAACTGAGAGGATTTCTGTTTTTCTTGATAGTGGGTCCGGGGCTAATCTTGTGGACGCTCGGTTTGCCCAGGTGCATGGTATGCAACTGAGTGTATTGGCCAAACCGGTCCCTATACTCTCTATTGATTCTAGACCTCTTGGTCAAGGTAGCTTGGTTCAAGCTGTTCATAACATAGATCTTCGAGTAGGGGCAATACATAAAGAGCAATTGTCTTGTTATGTGTTGGAGGGTCTACCTACTCCTATTGTGTTGGGACTTCCTTGGTTGGCTAAACATAACCCAGTGATTGATTGGCAATCCAGAAAGATTAGCCAGTGGGGTGAATTTTGCAAGAATAACTGCATGAGCACGGTCATCGGTGCGGTTGTACCTAGGACTTTGCCTCCTTTTCTGGAGGACTTTGGGGAGATGTTCTCAGAGGAGGGGTGTAAAGAGTTACCTCCTCATCGCGCATATGACTGCTCAATAAAGTTGCTTCCTGATGCCTTATCTCGTACTTTCCCAGGGACCGGGAGGATGGATGATCCGGTTCCTATTCCTCAGGAGGGAGTTGTAGTGTCAGCTGTATGCTCTGAGCTTGAGGGGAGGTATTGGGGGCTCAGGGGGACGCCCCTGTGGGACTTCCAGGGAGACTGATAGTTCCAGATCAGTTAAGACTGAAGGTTACGGAGAACCGTTACAAACGGATGGCTGATAGGGGGAGAGTTTCTGGTCGAGATCTGAAGGTGAATGATCTGGTGTGGTTGTCTACCAGGAATATTAAACTTAAAGTTTCCTCCTGGAGGTTGGGTCCCAGATTCATCGGGCCGTACAGGATCAGCTCCATAATTAATCCTGTGGCATTTCGTCTGGACCTCCCTCCTACGTTTAAAATTCATAATGTGTTTCACAAGTCATTACTTAAAAAGTATGTGGCACCAGTCATACCGTCACCTCTACCTCCTTCAGTGGTGGTCAATGATAACGTGGACGGACCTTTCACACAACTCACCCGGACAGACCTGGTCATGAGGGTCCGGAGGCCCCTCGTTGAAGGGGGGGTACTGTCATGGGTGCATCGCCACGAAGATCGTCGCGATTGCACATTCTGACTTCTCACAGCTGAGCTTCTGTTTCTTTGTTTTTTGGTGATGTGAGAGTTAATTTTTCCTAGCTCTTTGCTAAGGCTAGGTGCAGCCTCGCCCGGCTGCTTTTGTTTTATGTTCTAATTAGTTTCCTTTATATTTCTGCCAGTCTGGGTGTTAGACGCCGGTGAAAGCATTCATGTAGTTCAGCAGACTGGATCGGTTCTGAGAATATTTAAGCTAAGAGTTCATTAGGTGTTTTTACTCTTATAGCTTATAGTTAAATCTCTGAGACCTTAGGTGTTCCTACTGTGTGTGAGTGTTGTATGTAAGACTTTATTTACTTTATTCCTTCTCTTTCTTGTATGTCTTTCTGTTCATTATCCGTTACCTGTTCATTCCCTTTGGTGGTATTCAGGGTCCTTCTTAGGACTAGAATACAGTTGGCAGGGATTGATAGGAGACAGGGTTTACGCTGGTGGCCTGGACCTCTGTACCTTTAACAGTACCTCCAGGTTGAGGGATTAGTTAGGACCCCAGTTCAGGGTCAGCTTAGACCCCGGTCACCCTCTAGCCGGAGACAGCGTATAACGGATTCCGTTTTGACCCAGTGGACATTCTGTCAGGTAAATCCATGTTATAATATATCTATGCGCATGTTATATAGTATGTTGCCCTTTTTGATATAGATTACAGACATCTCATATATATATCTGCTATACAGCGTGACAGAGAGCTGCACAGGGCTGTTTTCAAAGCTCGGAATGCCGCCTCACAGCCATCTGTCCAGCTGACTGTTTGGGGTAGACCGCCCTTGGTGAGGTCCGTCAAGGGTTTTGCAATGGCGCTATAGTTTGGTACGAAACGCCTATAGTACCCTGCAGTGCCCAGGAAGGACTTCACCTGCTTTTTGGTCCTGGGGGTGGGCCAGGACACGATCGCGTCCACTTTCTCGGGCTCTGGACTCATGGAACCCCCGCCTACCCGGTGCCCCAGGTAGTGGACCTCCCTCATGCCCATCTGGCATTTTCCCGGCTTGATGGTCAGACCTGCCTGGTGAATACGCTTGAGCACCTCCTGGAGATGCTGAAGGTGTTCCTCCCAGGTGGAACTGAAGACGGCAATGTCGTCCAGGTACGCCACAGCGTACTCCTCCAGTCCCTGAAGCAGGTGGTTGACCATCCGCTGAAAAGTGGCAGGGGCATTCTTCATGCCGAAAGGCATGACCGTGGACTCGTACACTCCAAAAGGGGTGATAAAGGCGGATTTCTCCTGCGCCTCAGGGCTCAGGGGAATCTGCCAGTATCCCCGGCTTAAATCCATGATGGATATGTACTTGGCATTCGCCAACCGCTCCAGCAGATCCTCGATGCGTGGCATTGGGTGCGCATCAGAGGTAGTGATGGCGTTGAGCCCCCTGTAGTCCACGCAGAACCGGGTGGTCCGATTATTTTTTGGCACGAGAACTACAGGTGAGGCCCACGCGCTTTTGGACGGCCGGATCACCCCCAGCTGCAACATCTCCTGGATCTCCTGGCGCATAATCTGCTGCACTTCCTCGGAGATCCGATAAGGTGTCCGCCGTAACGTGGCGTGATTCCCGGTGTCCACCTCGTGGACTGCCAACTTGGTCCTTCCGGGTCGGTTAGTGAACTCGGCCCGGAAGGGTTCCAGAGTGGTCAGCAACTGCAACCGCTGGGAGGCGGTTAGTGAGGCATTTACCTCCATGTCCTCAATGGACCCATTGGCCTTGGCTTGGGCCAGCATGTCCAGGAGGGGATCCTCCTCCCCGTCCTCGGGCAGATTGCAGACCGTAGGACGCAGGCTTCACGTTCGTGATGGGCCTTCATCATGTTGACGTGAAAGGCCTTGCGCCTACCCCGAGTGTGGTCAAGCGTGACCACGTAGGTGACTGGGTTGAGCCGTTGGTGCACGACGTACGGGCCTTCCCAGGCTGCCTGAAGCTTATCCTTTGGTACGGGTACCAGCACCCACACCTTTTGACCCACATGGTAGGTCCGCTCCCGGGCGTTCTGGTCGTACCAGTGCTTCTGGTCAGCCTGAGCCTGCGTCATGTTGTCATGCACCAACTGCGTCAAGGTCTGCATCTTGTCGCGGAAGCGCATGACATAATCCACGATGGACACTTCTGTGGGGTTTGGCTCATCTTCCCAGGATTCTCTTATCAACCCAAGGGGTCCCCGGACTCGCCTGCCATACAGGAGCTCAAAGGGGGAGAACCCCGTCGAGGCCGGCGGGACTTCTCTGTAGGCAAACAGCAGGTGTGGGAGGTACCGCTCCCAATCGCGTCCCTGGGTCTCAACCAGCATGCGGAGCATCTGTTTGAGGGTACCGTTGAAGCGTTCACACAAACCATTGGTCTGTGGGTGATACGCACTCGATACCATACGCGTCACCTGCATTTTGCTGCAGAGAGCCTTCATTAGGCGAGACATAAATTGGGTCCCTCGATCGGTAAGCATCTCCCTGGGAAATCCTACCCGTGAAAAGATGGTCACCAGTGCATCCGCCACCTTATCTGTCTTAGTTGAGGACAGAGCTACTGCCTCGGGTACCGGGTAGCGTAGTCTACCACAGTAAGGATGTATTGCTTTCCAGAGTGGCTGGGGACGGCCAGCGGGCCCACAATGTCCACCGCGATCCTCTGGAAAGACTCCTCTATCACTGGCAATGGGATCAGGGGAGCCTTAAGGACAGGCCCCACCTTCCCCACTCTTTGACAGGTGATACAGGTGCGGCAGTAGTTAGTCACATCTGTCCTCATTTTGGGCCAATAGAAGTGTTGAGACAGCCGTGCCTTAGTTTTGCTGATCCCCAAGTGTCCAGCGAGTGGAATCTCATGGGCAATCCGCAACAGCTCACCTCGGAACTGGTGCGGGACGACCAGCTGTTTTTCCCTCAACCACTCCTTTTGGGAATCTCCGGGTACTGTCTCCTGGTACAGCCTTCCTCGTTCCCAGAACACCCTCTCCTTATCAGTCACGGAGATGGGCGTCTCGGCGAGGTGCCTCAAGTTCTCCAGGCTCGCATCTGAGTGCAGAGCGGCCTGGAACTCCTGGCTGGAGGCAGCCAGAAGTGACGTCAGGGTTCCTTCCTCACTGGGACCCTCTGGGACCGGCTCTGGGTCCACCTCTGGTTCAGTCTCTCCTGTAGCGGAGGAGGGTCCAGATGGCAGGGCGCTACCTGCGATCCGGGCACTCTGACTGCAGGTGACAGCAGCTACATATGCAGTCTCCCCGGGGATTTCTATAGACCCATCAGCCTGCGCTGCTATGGGCTCTACCTCCCCATCCACCCCCAACACTTCAGGAGCAGTGCTACTTATGGGCCAGTTTACCTTCCTCGGTGGCACTGGTCAGTGTCATGGCGTCACCTTCCTCACGTTCCCATGCACCTCCCCATTTCCTTGAGCACTGTCGCTTGCTCCTGCTAGGGGTTCCTCAGCCGTCTCACTCCGCAGAGTGACGTGGCTGAACGCTCCTGTACCTGTGGACACATCTACCACTTCAGAGAAAGGATTAACAGGTTCAGATGGCACAGATACATCACTATCAGCAGCATTCCTAGGGAAAGAAAGGTTATCAGTTGCATAATCACTTCGCAAAGCATTGGCAGGTAACACAATCAGTTTCCCATCATCATCAACATCAACATCATGGTTAACGTTAACCTTATTATCAGATTGGGGGAGGGTGTCAGGGACATAGTACGCGACCATCCTCCCCAGATCAGTCCCCAATAAAACATCAGTGGGCAGGTTTTCGGACACCCCCACTTCCTTCACCCCGCTCCCGGCACCCCAGTCAATGAAAACTCGGGCTATCGGCAAGGGGTAGTGGACACCCCCAATCCCGGTGACAGTTAAGGTTTTCCCCGGAATCAACTCTTCAGGGCCCCCAGTTCGGGTCGGATGAGGGTTCGTTCCGCCCCGGTGTCCTTGAGGCCTGTAGCAAGACGGCCCCCACGCGGACGGGCTGCACGTTGTTATCAACCCTTCCCACCACACCACCCACCAAAAGAACAGAGGCGTTGGG
Source organism: Oophaga sylvatica (assembly GCA_033576555.1). Classification (NCBI taxonomy): domain Eukaryota; kingdom Metazoa; phylum Chordata; class Amphibia; order Anura; family Dendrobatidae; genus Oophaga; species Oophaga sylvatica. The sequence goes on from JARQOD010007688.1 coordinate 35,710, forward strand.
CCCGGAGGCCTTGGCTGGGGGTTCTTCTGCCTCTCCGGACAGGTGGCGCTGATGTGTCCTGTCCGTTTACAGGAGAAACACTGGCGGGGGTCTGATGTAGGCCTGGCGCTGGCAAAGGGGATAGTGCCTCCAGAGGGACGACTGGCAGGGGCACTGGGGTTGGTTGCAGGTTAACCCCCTCCCCAGCGGGCGGCGGGCTTCCGCACCTCGGGTTTCCGGTTGGCCTCATAGCTGTCGGCGATCCGTGCTGTTGTGACCGCGTCCTCCGGTTCTCGTCCAGGATGAACTGTCGGACCTCAGCTGGGCACAGATGCAGGAACTGGTCTTTGATCATCAGGTCTCTCAGCTCCTCAAAGGTGTCAACTGACAGTCCATGGATCCACTGGTCAAAGTGGTTCCTGAGTCCTTGCACCACATCGCTAATAACTGTCGTGTGGGCCACGTTGGAGGTTCCGGAACTTCTTTCGGTATACCTCAGGGGTTAGCTGGTACTTGGCAATCAGGGGCCTGCTTGATGGCCTCATAGTCACTGTCTTGATCTGGCGTGAGGGAAGCGAACGCCTCCAAAGCTTTGCCCTTTAGCCCGGGGTCAAGTACCTGGCCCATTGGTCGGCAGGCAGCCGGTACTGTCTGCAGACTTTCTCAAAGGCCCGCAGAAAAGTGTCCAAGTCTCCGTCCTTTTCCATCACGGAAAGTGCTCCGGCCGGGGCTTCGGACTCTGAGAGCTGCTGGGTGTACCGCTCAGGGCTGTGGAGGGCGTTGCCCCTTGTCTGAGCAGCTCCAGTTCATGGGCTCTCTGAGCTTCCCGCTCGGCTCTCTCAGCCTCCCGCTCGCCTCTCGCTGGGCTTGGCGCTCGGCTCGGGCCTCCTGCTGGTATTGCTGAATCATCTTCAGGCGCTCCCCCCGTTGTCGGTGGGGAGTTCCTCCAAGGCCGCCTGCAGGTAAGGGTCCAACCCGCCCTGGGTGTAAGCATGCAGGGTTTGGGCCTCTGCTGCCGCCCCACCTTGGCTTGGGCCGGCTTCTGTGCCCTCTTCGTTCTCAGCGTGGTCCTGTGCCATCAGGACCTTGATCAGTTGAGCTTTGGTTTGGCCCATGGGGTCAAGGCCTCGGGAAATGCATATTCCAGCAAGAGTGTCCCTTTTCTGCAGTTTACACCACGCTTCTCCCATCCTCGCTATTGCCAAATAAAAGATAGGATAGAAAAACAAAGAGAAGGGAGGGGTAACCGCAAGTACACACAATTGTCTCAGGACTAATAAACACTGAGTCTGTTCTCCAAAACTTTAGTTGCAGGGTCCCTGAAGAACCGTGCAAGTTTTTTAGTGAATGGAATGATTGCTCAAACCAGATCACTAATGCTCTATAATCCCACCGCTCTGCCACCACATGTGATGAAACGTGCACACGGTCCGCCACACGGTAGCCCGGGGTATCACGGCTTGTGATCCCTCCGTGCCGCAAATGTGACGAAAACGCGCACACACACGACGGCTGCTGCCGTCCGACCCAGTAAACTGCAGGGATTTATAATTATCCCACTTCCACTTAGGAACTTGCAGCTCTCTGGCGCCCCCCTTACCCTCAGGTCAGTCAGGGAACTGCACCTAGGATAATTCGTCGCCAGACGGGTCACTTGGATGTGTGCTGGCTATTGGGCACGCTGCAGTGAGGGAATTATAATTACTCCGGGCCGCGGTCAGGCAATATACGGTACTTGTAAAACCTGCTCCGTCACTGCTAGCGCCACCCAATAGATTAACACTTTACACCCCTTCTTTTAAGCTGCCACCAGCTACGATTTACTTGGAACAATTTATCAAGAGGGTCCGTAGCAACCCCAAAACAGTAGCGTAGTACTTCCGGCACGTGCAAATTCGTTTATAGAGCAGGAGAATCAAACTAATAATTTTATAGGTTTATTCCTTAAAAAAACAGCAGTGCTTATACAATATAAAAAGATGGAACAAACTGAGACAATATCGTTATGTACAAATGCAGTTATAAAATAAAATAGGATTAAAGATGAAAATCACTCACATGGTAGTTACAGGCAAGACTGGCTGGGGGAGGAGCCACACGTCATAGTTCCCTTTGCAGATCTCTTAGTCAGGACATCACCGCATGGACTGCCTGAGGAGCTTCCCTGCAAGCCTTATACATGTCGGCTTCTGACCTCACAAAAGGGGCTGGTTTTCTGGCCACCTCCCCTGTGCTACAAGTTATAGTTTTGAGCTCTGAAAGTCATAAGGACCATAACTCAGCGGGGAACTCTAGAAGAATAATGGCAGACCTATCAATGATCTTACTTTAAAATGACGGTTCAAATGAGCCCAAACTCGGGTGGGCTAGTTCACAGGTCATCCGAGAATTCCATTTCTCGGGTTCTGTTGGAGTTACGGGTTCACCAGTACCACGGGAACGATGCCCGTCAGGCGCATGTTTCACAACAGTACTTTCGTGTTTCTAGCGAACCCTCCCACCGTGTGATAACCAAAACAGAATGAAGTCTCCAAAATGGCTGCTATGGTAGGAACAGCACATGTGCTGACAATGGGGACCCCTGCGTGAAGCGGGAAAACTTCCAGCACTGGTAGCTTCAGGTTACACAACTTGTGTGCAGGCTGGGGGGTTGGTGAGAAGCGTGAGCTGCAGAGAGGAGGAGGGAGGG
>JARQOD010007689.1:0-38377 GCA_033576555.1 Oophaga sylvatica
ATGTGTACAGGATGGCACAGGGACATGGACCTCAGATCTCAACAGTACTGTTTTTTCTGTACAGGAATCCCCAGAATTGCATGAAGGAGGCAAAGGTTCAGCCAGCCAGGACTCTGGTGGCTTAATCAGCTGCTTGAGGACAGGCAAAGGGGCCATATGCACTTTGTCCCCTGGTCCAGCCAGCCCCATGTTGGATGCAAAAATTATCTCTGCTTGGGAAATATCAGGAGCTTAGTACTTTGCTAAATAAAGAAGAGATCTTTTAATAAGTCATCCAAAATTATCCATTTTAATTAGGGAGACAATTTAGGCATACTACTTTAAACATGATATGTTATTGCTCTAAAGCAGGAATGAAAAAGTATAACTTTTTTGTCTATGGGAATAGAAAAGTGCTCAATAGGGAATGCAGCGATAAGCTGTTGGAAAAATCTAGAGGTCAACAAGTGACCATATCAATTTCTTAGAATGAAAGAAATATTGTAGATGTTACCGGTGCTGTGAATAAAATTCCAATCCAGACTAGATAAGAGAAAAAATGGTGGTTTTAGTAGACTCACTAGACCACTAATGGTGCAGTGGTAGCTGTATACCTGATACACAAGAGACAGGAGAATGAGTTTGAAAAAATCAATATTTATTAAAGGAAGGTAACAAAAAGGAAAAGGTGGCCAGAGGAAGAACCTTCTGGCCCACTACACAGAATCACATAGAGGAGCACCGGGCAAGGTATACCCTATACAGAGATTCCCTCGTCGCAACACCAGGTGGCCTTAATGCCGTGAAACCCGGACCAGAGCAATGACCCGACAGACCGTATAGAAGAGGTGGCGAGAATCCCGGAAGCTCTGTGTAATCCCAGAAAGGCTGATCCAGCCGGCAGAGTTATCTGGATGGTTCTATTAGGAGAGCCTTGGTAAGCTCGGGGTAGAAAAAGGAGTGTCCAGAAGGATCCAGGATAGAGGACTGCCAGCAGAGGATTCTGAGGAGATAGAGGTATTAGTATAATGCAAACAACAGCCTTCAGAATGCAGAGCTCAGCAGAGTGGGGCCCTGAGTGGGGGGGCAACGATCCCACAGAATGAACACGTTTGCCCAGGGCACCTCCCTAAAAGGGAGGATGCCTTTATGCACAGAGCATCTCAGCACAGACAGCCCTAATTGAGATTATATGCCCTGCTACTTTAAGTATGTATGTTATAATGCTAATGAGCAAATCAGAAATATTGACAAATAAAAAAGATAATCTTCATCATACAAATAGGCTGACCAATTGACCATGAAAAATAGGACAGTCACAAAAACTACCCAAGAAACATGAGAAAAGCTCAAAAAACACAACCAAAAAGTCCAAATGAATAATATAAATGTAAATTTATTAGACAAACATTCAGAGAAAATGGGGGTAAAAATGATGGACAACCAAGCGCAACAAATCCGCATTTCCATGGATGTAAGAAAAAAGGGTGCTAAAACCAGTGAAAAACAAAGTCTCACTTTATTTATTTATTAATAATCATAGAACAGTATAAAAATCCAGTTTAATATGCCACTAATATTGTCAATGCATGTTACACGATATCGGCAGTGGAAACCTAATTAGTCCACTCACATAGTGTTGCCCAAATACTTATCAAAACATCAAAGAGTTAATAAAGTGTAAACATATGAATTCACTCAACGTGGCAGGGAACAAGTAAACACGGTCCAGACACCCACCCCGACGAGCGTTTCGGATCGTTAGTCCTTCATCAGGAAAGACATATTTTAATTACATGCATAAATACCGGCAAAACCGGAAGTCGCAGGACCGCAAGGCCGGAGTGACACATCCGCCGCTATGATAACCTGCTGCTGGGCGTTCTTTTGGCGTCTTTATGTGCTGAGGGGTTGCCATGACGGCCAGTCTGGCCCTGCCCGGTACATGATGCCGACGCCACATATTAAAATGGTTTTTTGTACTGTTCTATGATTATTAATATATAAATATGTGAGACTTCGTTTTTCACTGGTTGCTACACCTTTTCTCTTAATCCATGTGAAATGCGGATTGGTTGCGCTTCATTGTCCACCATTTTTTCCCATTTTTTCTGTAATGTTTGTCTAATAAATGTACTTTTATATTATTCATTTTGAAAATTTTGGTCATGTTTTTGAGTTTTGCTTACGTTTCTTACTTTAAGTATGTGCAGGAAGCGGGGCGCACCTCCTAAGAGCACTCTAGGAGACCTGCCAAGAGGTTGCAGGTTCTAGAAGAGAAAGGAGCCGCCGATCGTCTGGAGCCTTGTACAGGGTGAGTAGTACCCGTGGGCGGTGAGTGATAGGCGCCAGTCTCCGAGCACAGCAGAGGCGGACCCGTAGCTGAGGGCTGACATAAGTATAAGTCCCACTTGCTTATTGCTCCAAAATGTTTTTATGTGTTTTTTTTGAGTGTTTGTACATCTTGATCAGATGGACTTAGTTTTTTCAGCCTTTTTCTGTGTATGTTTTTTATTCAGAATTGCAACATGTAAAAGCCTACTTTTAAAGTAAAAATGTTTGTAGGAGCTATGGTAGATTAAAAGTACTACATATTTTCTTTTACAGCCCCAGTATGTTAGCCATTATTGCATATTAATTGGGACAACTCAATTAACAAATACTTTATTTATTTATTTATTTAGAAATATAATATTAATATAGAATAATCAGACACAACCCATGCACAAGAATGTGACTGTTTTTAGAAAAAAAAAAATATCAGACATACTGTACCTTTAGCAGTTTTTCACATCTTCCGTGATTAGTAACTTAGTAGCATGTAATGTGTATGATTATGTTCGAATAACTACAGAACATGTTATATGAAACACTTTTGGTTGTTATTAATTCTGAATTATTGATAAATATATTTCAGTAAAAATCGCATTTCAAATGAGTCGTCTGCAAGAGTATGTGGCCTTATTTTGGAGTCTGATATACTAACTGAACCAAGAAGCAAGCTGTGTGTGTAAGAATTTAAAGATGATAAAAATGCTTATTAAGAAAATGCACACAAAGAAAAACCGCAAGAATTCCATTTTATATAATAGGTGCAGAAATTATGTAGAAATTCTGCAGCATCAAAAACTCACCAAAAGCTCATCATGGGAACGTGGCCGTACAAAGTTACAATATCTCCTACCAACTGCACAACTCCAAGGCTATTTTCATATGCATTGCAGGAAAGCCCAACTCTCCGTCGCCTTCCTCCAATAGCCTAATAGTTGCCTGAATCTGTGAGCCTTTGTTCTCTGAGCACTGCTGACCACTGGGAGAGGGGGGATGGAATTACAACTAAACCCATCTCCTTCCAAGTAACTGCTTGTCCCACTCTTTTCCATTGCTTTGTGCCAGCTTGTAAAAATGCCACAGTCAAAGGTAAAGCTCAGTCCTCCAAGAATAATTTGAAAAAAGAAGAAGATGGAAGAAAAAGTGACCAAAAACAAGTGAGTAGTGAAAGGAAAAAGAAAACAAATGTGTCAATGAAAAGAGCAGTGCATTAGAGAAGAAGATTTGGATGCAAATAAATAAAAAAAAAGAAATATGAAAGGGAAATAGGAGCTAGATCCAGAAGAACTATATATGTTACAATTCCAATATCAGATTTTACACTTTGAACTGGACTCACATATTAATAGTGGCTATGAAGAGAAATATTTTTTTCCCTTACGTAGATAATTAGAAATTTTAGTGTTGAGCGATACGATACTGCAATATCGGGTATCGGCCGATATTAGCTTTTATCGGGCTTTTCGATTCCGAGTACCGATATTTTTGTCATATCGGATACCGGAATCGGGGATTGTCACTGTCACTGTCAGTGTCCGTCGGTCGGGTCTGTCACTGTCAGTGTCCGTCGGTCGGGTCTGTCAGGAGTCAGCGGCACTTACCTGGCAGAAGATCTCCGGCGGTCCGGCCTGGACTGCTTCATGGCCGCCATCAATCTTTCCCCCGGCGGTCACATGCAGTTTCTCGCGATAACTGCAGTGACTGCTGGGTAATCCCGGCGTAAAGCAGTCAGTCCGATGACGTCACCGGGGGAAGCAGGTAATCAGCTGTGCTGAGTCGCGATGACAGGCTCTGCCTGTCATTGCGATGTAGCAGAGCTGGATCGTCGTGGGACAGTCGTTACTATGGACTGCGTCGGACAGGTGGTATACTGTTGGTTTGTTTTTTTTCTTTTTTTTACAGGAGATCGATGGCGTCGCAGGAATGAGAGTAAAATAAAAGAAATGAAAACTGTGTTGTCTCTTTTATTTCATTAAAATACTTTTTTCTTGCTTTTTTTTTTTTTATGCATTTAATAACTTTGGGATTAATAATGGATCGGTTCTTTTTGACACCTCTCCATTATTACCGGGCTTATTGTCACCGTGCAATCAACGGTGACTTTAACCCCTTATTACCCCACTTGCCACCGCTACAGGGCAGTGGGAAGAAGCCGGGTTAAAGTGCCACAATTGGCACATTTTTTGATGCGCCAAATGTGGGGCTGCTGTAGCCTGGTGTTATCAGGCTGTTGAGGGCCAAAATCCATGGGCCTTGACAGTCTTTTAATACCAGGCCGCAGCATCTGCATTTTACTTGGCTGGTTAACAAAAATAGGGGGACCCCACCGTTTTTTTTTTTGAGGGGATCCCCTTTTTTGTTAACCAGCCAAGTTTAAGCAGACTGCTGTGGCCTGATATTATCAGGCTGGCAAGGTCCATGGATATTGGATCCTTACCAGCCTGAAAAACCAGGCCTCGCGGTCTGCTTCATCTGGCTGGTTAAAAAAAATAGGGGGGACCCCACGCCAATTTTTTTCGAGGGATCCCCTATTTTTGTTAATCAGTTCCTCTGACGTCACTGATTGTGTCCCTGGCTGACCTGAAATGAAAGTGGAAAGCAATCAATTAAGCTTTCCACTTCCTCTCCTGTCAGCAGGAGAGGAACTCATTTCATTTGGGGGTTTACTGTGAGGCTGCAGCATTAGCTGCGGTCCCTGCAGTAAACATTAACCTTTCTGAAGGATTACACCGTGGGACCTGACTGGCATGGGATAGGTAAGAATAATTTTGCTTTTTTTTTTTTATTTTTATTACAGGAAATGGTTTTTGCAGTCAAATAAAAGATGGTCAAAAACATGTGTCTTTATTTCATTAAAAATGATTTTTAATTAAAGTGTGTGTGTTTTATTTTTATTTCATGCAATAGGATTAATATTGATAGTTGTCTAATTGACAGCTCTCAATTAAATAACCTGGCTTAAGGTCACCTTTCAATTGCAATGTGGCTTTAAAACCCCAATTAACCCATTCGCCACCGCTACAGGCAATGGGAATAACGGGCAAAGTGCCAGAAAGGGCGAATCTAATTATAGATTTGTCTTTTCTGGGGTGTCTGGGGGCAGATGTTAGTAGCCAGGGGGGGCCAAAATAATGGTCCCTCTCTGGGCTTATTATCTGCCCCATTCGCTGGCTTTGTCTGTCTGGTTGCGAAAATAGGGCGGGAGCCCACGCATTTTTTTTAAATAATTTTACACCTCTATATATATATATATTATATATATATTATATATTATATATATATATACATGTCATTGAATTTGTGACCACATATAATATATTTATTTTTAGTTCATACACTTCTACATAGTATAATAGCCGCTAATTCAATTGACGGCTTTTGTGAAAATGCAGAACCCGACATGAATGACACTTGGTGTACATGGGTTAACATGTCTTTTCATGTCCTTTGCTATCTGATTTGCACAAACAATTACATCAGTCTATTTGTCAAAAATTTCACACCTGTAGGGGTTAATTAAAGGTGTAAATTCGTAGCAAAAAAGTCCGGTTTTTTTTTACAACGAATTTACACCTTTAATTAACCCCTACAGGTGTGAAATTTGCACACATAGATGATGTAATTGTTTGTGCAAATCAGATAGTGTAACGGGTCGGTGGGTGGAACTACTGACGAGACAGGTCAGGTGGGTGGAACCACAGAGCTTTATTATACAGAGAGTTTACTTGTAAGGAGCGGGTAGCACCGGAAAAGGGCAGGGAATCACGGCAGGAGATATAGGTAGTCTTGGACAGGCAGGTTTGTCACAGCAAGTGACCAAGGAAGTCTCTGGGACAGGCAGGTTGTCACGGCAAGTGACCAAGGCAATCTCTGGGACAGGCAGGTTGTCACGGCAAGTGACCAAGGCAGTCTCTGGGACAGGCAGGTTGTCACGGCAAGTGACCAGGCAGTCTCTGGACAGGCAGGTTGTCACGGAAGGTGACCAGGCTGTCTCTGGGACAGGCAGGTTGTCACGGCAAGTGACCAGGCAGTCTCTGGACAGGCGGTTGTACGGTAAGTAACCGAGGCAGTCTCTGGACAGGCAGGTTGTCACGGCAAGTGACCAAGGCAGTCTCTGGGACAGGCAGGTTGTCACAGAAAGTGACCAAGGCAGTCTCTGGGACGGCAGGTATATACGACCTGATATGGTGGAGCCTCCAGGTAGGCTGCAGTCGGGATGGCAGATGATCGCTCCCAAGTGAGCAGGCAAGAGCCGGGGTTCTCTGCAGATGATGTCCGAAACTTCCGGATGAGCTGCAGTCGGATGCAGATGATCGCTCCCAGGTGAGCAGGCAAGAGCCGGGGATCTCTGCAGATGATGTCCGAACTTCCGGATGGAGCTGCAGTCGGATGGCAGATATCCCCCCGGGGTGAGGGCAAAACCCCGGGGGGTTTTGAGATGTCCCAACCCCTTGGGGGGGACTGCAGACGGATGGAGAAGGCAACCGACAGTAACGGCAGGAAGGAAAATCAGGAGGATGGCTGAAACAAGTTAACGAAAGGGAACAACATTGCTCGGGCACCTACTTAAGGAAAAAGCCCTTAAATGGGTGGAGCCCTCCACATGGCTGGAGACTGTTTGGAAAATGCCTGGCCCCTTTTAAACGGGGGGGTGCGGGCGCGCCCCAAAAAACCCATACAGGAAGGGCCCGGGACAGAGGGCGGGGGAGGGGCCGAGGATGCCAAACCCGGGGGTGAGGAGGCACGTCCCTGTCTGACAGCAGCAATCCCCAAAAAATAAGTCTTTTTCCCCCCCCTTTTTTGGGCCAGAATTTTTACCTCAATTCATCTCAGCAACAGGAGCAGGGGTTTACCTGTAGATTTAAAAAAAAAGAGTTAAGAAAAAGGTTTGAGGGGTTACATGAAAGAATTGGAATTCTCAAATTGGCCGGGATTTTTTTTTATGGCACGGATTGATGGGGATTGGATCTAAAAAGGCGATAACCCCCGAGGACCAATTGTAGGAGGAATTTTGAGTCGAAAATTTGGAAAAAAGCCAGCTTCCCCCAGGGGAATTGGGGGAAAATCCGGTTTTTTTTGTCACTTTTTTTTTCATCGCTCGGAAGCAAATTTTGATGGGGGGGGGGGTACCCCTCCCAGTGGAGGAGAATTCTCTAACTAAGATTCCGCAAGGATTGTCCAAGAGATGGAAACAGGGACAGGGACCGAGGGGCTGACCGAAGACTACAAAAAACGGAGACTTGTGGAAGTTTTCGCTCCATGATTATGTAGGGAATTCGGCCCAAGGCAGGAGCTCCCCCATCAGAAGGTGGGCATTAACAAAGTGTCAAGAAATGGTCAAATTCTGATTTATTGTTCAACTTGTCCATTGGATGTGGGTGGTAAGCGGGGAAAAATTCCGGGGGTGACGTCTAGCAACTTACAGGGGGTTTTTCCCAAAACGTGAGGTGAACTAAACCCCACGACCGACCAATGTGACGAGGCAGACCATGAAGAAGGAAAGTGTGGGGATAAAATCTTTAGCCCCAAATCGGGTGCAGACGGAAGACCTGGCAGAGGAATGAAGTGAGCGGAAAAGCGGTCAGCGACCCCCAAAAAGACCTACAACCGGCAGAGACGGCGATCTGTTGAAGTCCATGGCTATTGCTGCCAGGGGGGCAGGGGTACAGGAAGCGGAAGAAGACGGCCCGGAGGCAGGTGCTCGGAACTTTGTTGCGGGCACAGGAAACACAGGCGAAACAAAGTTATTACTCTTTGTGCAGGGTAGGCCCCCAATAATGCCCGGGGAAAGAGTTGGGGGTCTTTTTTTACCACGGGCCAGCGAGTTTAAGGTGACCCCTGTAGGATTTCTTCCACGGTTTTCTGATACGAAGTCTTACCAGGAGGAAAAAGATTTAGACTCACGGGAGCCCCTGCACACTCGGGGGGATCGATGATATGTTTAGGCTCATCTTCGAGATCGCCCAGGAAAAGACCGAGACAAGGCATCCGCCTTGACGTTTTTGCCTGGGCGAAAATGCAAAAGAAAACGAAGCGGGAAAAACAAGGACCACCGGGTTGGCGAGGATTAGGTCTCGTGCCTGCTGGAGGTAGCCAGATTTTTGTGGTCCGTGTAGATGTTACCGGATGAAGAGCCCCTTCGAGAGGTAATGCACTCCTCCCAAAGCCAATTAATGGCCAATAACTTCGATCTCCTATGGAGTAGTTGCCTGGGGAGGAGAAGAGTTTGGAGAAGAAAAACCCCAGGATACCATCCTCCGGATGGGATTTTTGGGTAAGAACCGCTCCGGCTCCAGAGAGGAAGTGCCCACCTCCAGGAAGAACTGTTGTTCCACGGGCGATGCAGCACTGGAGCGAAGAGAAGGCCTGTTTTTGAGAAAGGAAGGCCTCCTCGCCTCGGTGCCACTGTTTGGGGTTAGCATCCCTTGGAGTGAGCGCTGAGATTGGAGCCCCTGGAAGAGAAGTGCGGAGAAGAGACGTTAAAAGTTGGCAAATCCCAGGAACCGCGAATGGCCTTCAACCCCTCGGTCGGGGCCATTCTCGATGGCAGAAATTTCTCCGGATCCATTCGTAGTGTCTGAGAAATGATGTAGCCCAGAAACGGAAGCGATGTCGCCAAAGAGGCACTTCTCATATTTTTGGGAAAGAGGGTTCTGCCTGAGCCTGAGCAAAACCTGACGAAATCCCCCGGTGAGACTGAAGATCCGGGGAGAAAAAACCAAGATGTCTAAGGTACACCACCCAAACCCGGAATAAGGAGGCCGGAAAGATGTCGTTGACCAACTCCTGAAAGACTCTGGAGCATTACAGAAACCCAAAAGGGGATCACCAAGTACTCGAGTGGCCGTCCCGGGTGTTGAATGCCATTCCATTCATCTCCTGAGGATACGAACCAGGTTGTAGCTCCACGAAGATCTATTTGGTGAAGACTCTCCCCTCAGACGACAAACAGTTTTTGGAATGAGCGGAAGAGGGATTATTCTTCACCGTGATCGAATTTAGGCCTCTGTAGTCAATACAGGGACGGAGAGATCCGTCTTTCTTTTTAACGAAGAAGAAACCTGCTCCACTGGGGAGGTAGATTTCCGGATGAATCCCTTTGCTAAGTTCTCCTCGATATTATTCGGACATCGACCTGGTCTCAGCAGCAGGACAACGGGTAAATACGCCCTCGGGGAGGCGTAGTACCGGGCAACAGGTAAATCGGGCAATCATTGGTCTATGCGGGGGTAATGTCTCTGCTTCCTTTTTATTGAAGACATCAGCAATGACCAATATGGAATCGGGAGTCCAGGTAGATTAGCAGGTGTAGGAGAAGAATAGACAGGATGAACAGGCACCAGACCGTTTTATGACAGTCCTGTCCCAGCGAAGAACCTCTCCATTCTGCCAGTCGAGCACAGGTGCATGTTTTTGGAGCCAAGGCAGCCTAGTAGAAAGCATGAGAGAGTCCGGGTAAAACATGAAACGTAGATGCTCTCAGAATGCAACATTCCCACACTGCAGGGTTATGACTTCGGTGATAAGTCGGATGGGACGAGGTAGGAGGCCCCATCCACAGCAGCAACAGATACAGGTTCAACAAGAGGTTTGGTGGGAATGCGATACTTCTCTACTAGAGCCTGTGACACGAGATTCCCAGCTGCTCCAGAATCAAGTTGGGCCATTTCGAAGTGGCGGTTCTTACCGAGCAGGATTGAAACCGACAGCAGCAGGGATGAAGAGGATTTATTTTTGTCTAGATTGACCTCTCCGAGCGAACCTAGACACAGGCGTTTCCCGACTTCTCCGGACAGGTTTGGATCCAGTGCTCCTTACTGCCGCAGTAGAAGCAACTTTTCTCGGCACGGCGTGAGTCCTGACGGGCTTTGACCATCTTGGTCTGGTCGACCTGCATAGGCTCAGCAGTGTGCACCTGAGGAGAAACGGAAGAGGTTATAGATCTCTGACACGAGGGTGCAAGATGGGAAAATTCTTTTTTACGGGTGATCTCTTTGGCTCGTTCCTGGAACCGTAGATCAATTCGATTGGCAAGATTTATTAAATCATCTAGAGAGGTTGGAACGTCCCGCCGGCAAGTTCGTCTTTAATACGGCCGGACAGACCCTCCCAGAAGACCGAAATTAGAGCTTCATTGTCCCAAGCTAGTTCTGAGGCTAAAGTCCGGAACCGTATGGCATATTGACCAACGGTGAGACTCTCCTGACGGAGACGCAGCAGAGATGATGCAGAGGAAGTCCTCCGTCCAGGTTCGTCGAATACCTTCCGGAAGGCCGAGAGAAACGCAGGCAGGTCAGACACCAGAGGATCCTCTCTCTCCCAGAGAGGGTTAAGCCAGGCCAGGGCCTCTCCAGTGAGATGGGACATGATGAAGGCAATTTTTGGCCCGGTCAGAGTTAAACTGGTGTGCCAGGAGTTCAAAATGCAGGGTGCACAGATTAATGAAACCCCGAGCCAGAGCAGGATCGCCTCCAAACCTAGGAGGAGCTGACAGTCGGGGTCCGGGAATGGAAACCACGGAATTGGGAATCAGCGGGACTGACGGATTATGAGTCATGGCTCCAGCGATGGTTGCTAGTGATGATTTCAGAGTGTCCAGACGGGATTTGACGTTCCGCAGGTGACCCAGGATGGCCTCCTGTTGAGACCTTGGCGAGACAGCTCATGACACAGTTCCGGGAGTGAAGGGGTTTGGGTGCCACCGGGTTCCATGGCCCGAGCAAACTGTAACGGGTCTGGTGGGTGGAACTACTGACGAGACAGGTCAGGTGGGTGGAACCACAGAGCTTTATTATACAAGAGAGTTTACTTGTAAGGGAGCGGGTAGCACCCGGGAAAAGGGCAGGGAATCACGGCAGGAGATATAGGTAGTCTCTGGACAGGCAGGTTTGTCACAGCAAGTGACCAAGGAAGTCTCTGGGACAGGCAGGTTGTCACGGCAAGTGACCAAGGCAATCTCTGGGACAGGCAGGTTGTCACGGCAAGTGACCAAGGCAGTCTCTGGGACAGGCAGGTTGTCACGGCAAGTGACCAGGCAGTCTCTGGACAGGCAGGTTGTCACGGCAAGTGACCAGGCAGTCTCTGGGACAGGCAGGTTGTCACGGCAAGTGACCAGGCAGTCTCTGGACAGGCAGGTTGTCACGGTAAGTAACCGAGGCAGTCTCTGGACAGGCAGGTTGTCACGGCAAGTGACCAAGGCAGTCTCTGGGACAGGCAGGTTGTCACGGCAAGTGACCAAGGCAGTCTCTGGGACAGGCAGGTATATACGACCTGATATGGTGGAGCCTCCAGGTAGGCTGCAGTCGGATGGCAGATGATCGCTCCCAGGTGAGCAGGCAAGAGCGGGGATCTCTGCAGATGATGTCCGAACTTCCGGATGGAGCTGCAGTCGGATGGCAGATGATCGCTCCCAGGTGAGCAGGCAAGAGCCGGGGATCTCTGCAGATGATGTCCGAACTTCCGGATGGAGCTGCAGTCGGATGGCAGATGATCGCTCCTAGGTGAGCAGGCAAGAGCCGGGGATCTCTGCAGATGACGTCCGAACCTCTGGATGGAACTGCAGACGGATGGCAGACAGGCAAGCCGACAGGTAACAGGCAGGTAACTGGAATCAGGAGCTGATGGCTGAAACAGAGTTAGACTGCACAGGAACAACATTGCTCGGGCACCTACAATAAGGAGGAAGCCCTTAATATAGGGTGGAGTCCTCCAGCATTGGCTGGAGACTGATTTGGAAAATGCGCGCGGCTCCTTTAAGAGCGGGGGAGGGTGCGGCGCGCGCGCCTAAGGCCAGTAGCAGGGAAGGAGCGCGCGGGACCAGCAGGGCGGAAGGAGGGCGCCGAGGATGCCGAACGCAGGTGAGGAGAGCGACGTCCCTGTCTGGCAGCAGGCAGGGACGCGGGCGCTACAGATAGCAAAGGACATGAAAAGACATGGTTAACCCTATGTACACCAAGTGTCATTTCATGTCGGGTGCTTCTGTCTTTTCACAGAAGCCGGCTTTACCCGGCAATTGAATCAGAGGATATTTTACTATGTAGAAGTGTATAAACTATACATATATGTATATATATATGTCACAATGACATGTATATATATATATACATATATATATATATATATATATATATATATATGTATTCTATGTGTGTATATTTAGTGTTTACAAGGAAATAAAGGTTTTTTTTAGTTGCGATATTTTGTTCCCATAGACTTACATTGGACTTCCGGTATCGGAATCGGATATCGACGATATTTAGTGATATCGGCGATACCATTCCGATCCGATATTTTTAGATATCAAGCAGTATCGCTCAACACTATTAGCAATCAAAATATTTGACACTTAATGAGTGAACTTTAGCTAAGTCAAAGTGGGTGTTATCAAATACTTTTCACTGTGTGTATTCTGCTCCTTGTATCAGTTGCCATCCGATAACACCCACTTGGACTTAACAAAAGTTAACTTACTATGCACCATTACTTTGAATGCTAAACAAAAGGTACTATATCATCTGTGGATATAGGATTGCGCAAATCCTTCCATCCCTTCATGTAATAATAGACCGACTTGATCTTAATGATGTTGAGATCTGGGCTTAGTGGTAGTCATATCATCACTTCCAGGACTACTTGATCTCCTAAAAGCAAGGTACAAACAACTATGTATTCTCTCATCCAAGAGAATTATGTATATTATGCAAATTAATTACAATCTGTTCAAACTCTGAACTTAGTTTGTTCCAAGTGTGAGCATAATGTGACCCGATTCTATCAGATAAGAAGATGGAGAAAACAAATTTCTCCATCTTCTTCAGATGTTATCCAGTACAGTCTAATGGTTTCCACGAATTATCATGATCAAACTCAGGCATGCATTGATTTTTTTTCCTCTGACCGGCTAGGAAAAAGTTTGACAAATGCACAGCCCTGTAGCATAACATAAGTCCAGGTGCTAGCTGATGTTTTGTCGTATATCACTTGGACCAAGAATACACCTGTTCACGAGCCCTTAATCTGTACATTGTTCTTACTGACATTGGCTGTTTGCTTGGGGTTATCCTGAAGCAGAATATATTTGAAGTCAATAAGGTGCCTCATTGAACATATTGCATCACTGAGTAGATTATTAATCCTGACCAAATCCACAATTCCATTTGCTTAAATGCTGTCCAAAACTTGTATAGAACCGCCAACATGCAGCAAGCTTCAATATTGTCTACAGATTTTCATTATTGTACCACTCTCCAGTTCTTGAGCAAACAAACTGCCTTCTATCAATGCCAAAAAGGTAAAATGTTGTCTAATCAGTCGAAAGCACTTGCTGACATTTTTCTGCATAAGAATATTTACAAGAGTTGAGCGAAACAGGTCGGTCAGATTCATAAGTCGCTGTCTTTCGCCAAAGTCGGGTTTCGCCGAGCGAAACACGACCATAGCGTGAAGTCGGCCATGTGTTCGACAAAGCAAGCGTCAAAGTCGGTTTTCCCATAATGCTTGCAAGCGCCTTTTTTCAGCCAATGAGCAAAGACGTACACTGTGGGCAAGGAGATGATATGGGCAGCGTTCACCACCATCTTAGAGAAGGGAATTGCAGTGATTGGCTTGCTTTGGGGGGTGTCATGGTGTCTATAAAAGCCCTGACCGCCGACCGAAATTTTACTGACGCTGTTTATCAGTAGGGAGAGAGTTAGGGCTGGAAAGAGAAGTTCTTATGTGCTTATGCTGACAGCAATTGTGCTGCACAGTTAGTGTGCAGTGACAAGGGAAGATTTTCTTGTGTGCAGCAGCGCTGGTTATGAGGCTGCCTGATAGCTGTATTGCTGTGTGTACACTGCTGTGCAGACTGCTTTTTACACAGCACTAATACTTTTATTCGTGTTCATTTTATCCCACACCGTATAGAGCTGTACGCTCCTCACACACTACCGTGTACCGGCTGGTATCATGGACAAATACATGCTGACTATCTGTGTGTGACTCCGGAAATATATACGGAGATTTAAATTTTCCCCTATACTATATACACCTGGTATCTTCTGATACAGTACCTTTTTTCAGCCTTTTGTATTACGGTCAAATCCATTCTGAGAAAGCGTCTGTGTGTGACTCCGGAAATATATACGGAGATTTAAATTTTGCCCTAACCTATATACACCTGGTATCTTCTGATAAAGTACCTTTTTTCTGCCCTTTGTATTGCGATCAAATCCATACTGAGAGAGCGTCTGTGACTCCGGAAATATATATGGAGATTTAAATTTTCCACTACACTATATACACCTGGTATCTTCTGATACAGTACCTTTTTTCTGCTTTTTGTATTCTGGTCAAATATATACTGAGAGAGCGTCTGTGTGTGACTCCGAAAATATATATGGAGATTTAAATTTTCTCCTACACTGTATACAGCTGTACGCTTCTGATACAGTACCAAATATCTGCTGGTATTTTTGGTACATTTTCCCAAACATGAGGAAGTATGGTGGAAGAGGCCGAGGACATGGGCGGGGGCAGCTGGTACTGATGGTGATGCTGGTGCATCTGCTGGTAGTGCCAAAAACACAATAGCTCCTAAGACAGGAGGTGTTGAGCCTGCGTCATCGTCTGGCTCCAGAAGGCCTGGAAGGCTCCCTTTTCTGGGAGTAGGTAAACCGCTTTTTAAAGCCCCCTCGTCTGAAGTTTCAAAAACTACAAGCACTGAGTCATCAGTGCAGGCTCCTGGTCAGGAACGACACTTTTCCTTGTGTACTTCACTCTCAACAAAAGTGAAGGATTCTATTCTGCAGGTACATTCACCCAGAGCACTGCATTGCCCTCGCAGTATGCTGAGCCAGATTCTGACCCTGATTAAACTCAGGTGCCCCTTCCCGCATACTATACCACCTTACATGGTGACACAGAGCAAGGTGCAGATGAAATTGAATAGGAGGTGATGGATGACCCAGTTGCTGACCCAGCAGGCATCAACATCGCAGCTGCAGTTATCTGTCAGCCCCATAGCAGTCCAAAAACGTATTAAAAAAACAAAAAGAGTTGCAGGACAGCTTGGCCAGACGGTCCAATTAGCACAGCGTGCAAGCCCTGAAAATGTATCCCATAGTAGGAAAAGTGCAGTGTGGCACTTTTTTTACCAAAATCCTATTGATGAGGCAAAGGTTATCTGTAAGAAGGACCTTTAGCCGAGGGAAAAATCTCAGAAATTTGAATACCAGTTGCATTCTGAGACATTTAAAAACACCATGCAATTGCAAGCATGGACGGACTACAAAACCTCAGGTAGCACATGTGCACCTGCTCCCACTGAAGGTAGACAGCAACGCTACATCGCTTCCCTCACTGTTAGCCCACCAGTAAGCACACCACCAGCAAGAAATGTTGAGGTGTCGTCGCAATGATAAAGCAGTCAGGGAATCACAATGTTTTTCCAATGAAAGACTGAATCTAGGCCATCATCACCACCACCACCATCACCATCACCAACCCCCTCTAAGTCCGCCATGTCCACCGCTAGTTCCCCCATATGCAGCTCTCAAGTCCAGCTCACACTAGCAGACACTCTGAGTAGGACAAGAAAGTACTCATCCTCTCATCTGCGTACACTGGCTTTGAACGCCTACATTGCCAAACTGATCCCATTAGAGATGATGCCCTTCCGTTAGGTTGAAAGCGCAGCGTTCCGAGAGCTCATGGCCTACGCTGTCCCACGCTATGACCCACCCAGTCAGCACTGCTTTTCTAGAAAAGCCATCCCTGCCCTCCATCTGTATGTGAAAGACCGCATTGTCCATGCACTCAAACAATCAGTGAGTTGAAAGGTGCTCCTCACAACAGATGCATGGGCCAGTAGGCATTGCTAGGGCCTTTAAGTGTCCATCACTGCACACTGGGTTAACGTGGTGGATGCAGGGTCCACAGGGGACAGCGGCGGTGGGACAGTACTGCCTAGCCCATGGTATAGGCAACAGTTGTTTGTAGGCATTCGACCCTCCTTCTCCAGAAGCGAAAGCTCGTCGACAGAGTGCAGTCACACGAGCACTCCATCCGCAGCTGCTAGTGTTGCACACGAGGTGTCCCACTATCGATCAGCTAGTGGTAAGTGTCAGCAGGATGTTTTAAAGATGATGTCTTTGGGCGACAACAGACACACCGCGGAGGTACTGGCCGACTACTTGCAGCGCGAAACTGAGTCATGGCTGGGCAGTCTACATCTTGAGCCAGGCAAGGTAGTCAGTGATAACGGAATTAATTTTGTGGAGGCCATAGCCCTGGCAAACCTCAGACACATACATTGCCTGGCTCACACCTTGAACCTGGTGGTGCAGTGCTTCATAAATAATTATCTGGAGTTACCAGCCCTGCTCCAAAAGGTGCGAAGACTGTGCTCGCACATCCGTAGCTCGCCCGTAGAGTCCAGTCGTATGCAGAGGCTGCAGCGATCACTCCACCTCCCCAAGCACAGTCTAATCATAGACGTTGCAACAAGGTGGAACTCCACCATGCACATGGTTGAGAGGCTGGGCGAACAGAGGCAGGCTGTAATGCATTTGTGGGAGGATACATGGGCAGGCAGTTTGAGGGCAGACATCGAATTGTCGGGTGTGCAGTGATCAAAGCTGAAAGACCTCTGTAAAGTCCTTCAGTGTTTTGAGGAATACACATGGCTAGTAAGCGCAGACGATGCCATCATAAGCATGAGCATCCCACTTATGCGTGTGCTCATGCAAACTTTGACGCACATTAAGGATCAGGCGTCTGCAGCAGAGGAGGAAGAGGAGGAGGAGGGAAGCCTTGATGACAGTCAGCCATTGTCTGCTCAGGAAATTGTCCTGGATGAGGTGGAAGAAGAAGAGGAAGAGGAGGAGGATGAGGGGATGATTATTTTGGGGAGGAGGATGCTTCCCAGGGGGCAAGAGAATATGTTGGCTTTCCAAGGTCAGGTACAGGATTTGTGCATGACTGGAGGGATATGGATTTGGCAGAAAGTGCTCCTCCACCCACCAGTGTCAGTGCATCATTGACACCTGGAACATTGGCCCACATGTATGATTATGTCTTGCGGATCCTAAAAAGGGACCTCCGCATTGCCAAAATTATGAAGAATTACGACTACTGGTTGGCCAGCATCCTCGATCCACGCTATAAAGGCAAATTAAAGAACATCATGCCACAGTAGAACCTAGAGCTAATATTGGTGAACAAACAAGCAACTCTGGTAAACCGTTTGTTAGAGGCATTCCCAGCACCCATCAGCAGTGCAGGTTCTACCACGAGCAGTACTGGGCAACATGGAAGAGATGTTTGTGTGCACACAGCCGAAGTGGCGTTGGAGAAAGGGGTTTCATGACCATGTTGTGGACTGATTTCTCGAGTACCGCTCACACGACTGGTAATACTGAATCGATTGCAACAGACAGGAGACAGCAGTTGTCAACTATGGTTCAAAATTACCTCTCCTCCCCTATCGATGTTCTCCCTCACAGTTCATTCCCCTTTGACTACTGGGCCTGTACACTGGACACCTGGCCTGAATTGGTACAATATGCCTTACAGGAGCTCGCTTGCCCTACTGGTAGTGTGCTTCCAGAAAGAGTCTTCAGTGCTGCTGGATCAATTCTGACAGAAAGAAGGACTCGGCTGTCGACCCAAAATATTGGTGATCTCACCTTCATTAAAAAGAACCATGCCTGGGTTTCAAAGGATTTTGTACCATCTTCCCCTAATGACACATAGGTTGCCAGCAAAATGGCTCGCTTTGTCCTCCTCTTCCTCCGACTTCTCCAATTCCTCCATTTGCAGCTGCTGAACGTCCAGTCTACACCTCAACATATGCCATTTTTTCCACCTCCCTAACTGGGCTGTACCCCCCCTGGGCCAGCGCCAGCACCTGGTGCACCGGGCTAGTGCCGGGGCCCTGAGCAGGTAGGAGGGCCCACTCGCTTTCAGAGACACTGGCATACTATGAGGGGCCCTATGCCAGAGCCATAACCCAAGAGTGTGCCCCCCCTGCTTTCTCAGGGCCCCAGCACTTCCAATTTTTACCTCTCCTTGCTCCACCGCTGTGACGTCTCCCGAGTTTCCTGACAGTGACAATCAGGTCAGAGAGCTCAATGGTGTCACGTCTGTGCGCCCTCTGCCTGAACAGTCACAGTGCAGAGAGCTGGAAGATGGCGACACTGAGGAGTCCAGAGTAGATTACTTAAACCAGAACCGTGGGTAACAACAATATACATAGTTTCACAATGGAAACAAGGAAACTCCCTGCATCATAGAATATAACAAAATAAGGAGCATCCAGCCAAACTAATTGTTAGAATATAAAAATAGACAATTTTATTGAAAATGCACATAATAACATGAATAAAAACGTTCACAAGTGTACATAAACGTATATATAGATAGAAGTGTAACGGTGGTGCAGCAAAGAACGTACCGACGGCACGCACATAAGTAAGCCAACAATGCAAAAGATCAGCCAGACTGTCACCAATGGAGGAGAGCACGATATATATATAGCAAGTGTCCAGTACAACGTGCACCCTCAAAAACACATGTAATGTCTCTGAGTAGAGGGGATATAATGGTGACGAACTAGAACCATATTACCCGTAGTAACCATCCCCAGTGGGAACACTCCATATAGGGAGAGGGCAATATGGTAAACTAAAAGTTAGCCTAGTAAATGTCGGACAAGCTTCAGCATTGAAAATAGTAATGCTTACCCATATTGTGTGGCATCGGTAACGTGCCCCGACGCACGTTTCGCACAGTGCCCCCCGAGGAAGCTATAACTGATCGCTGCATCTATGGTTTTCAAAGTTGCCCATTTCTTGGTGTCTTCAAAGCAGTGAAATACAGATAGTTGTTTATTGTTCAGTTCCATCAAGGAGGCATCTAGCTGACTCCAAATTTATAGATTTGCATTTTGGTAATTGAGAAAAATAAACTGGTAACACTTCAATTTTTGAAAGCATTGTTACTTTGCAGTATTTTCCACACCAGCCTAAAAATTTGCACAATATTATATATATAAATTTTTCACAGCACTGTCACATTTCTTTTCCTTAATTCCACAATTAACTTTAGGCCGGGGTTACACTGGTGACAAAAACGGACGAGTTCAATGCGATGAAATATCACATTGCACTCGGACCAATGTTAGTCTATGGAGCAGCTCCCAGCATCCGATGTTTTCTCGGCCATTTTTCTTGGACCGAGACAATCGCAGCATGCTGCGATTGTCACCGATTATCGGTCGACAATCGCCAATGCAAGTCTATGGGTGCGATGAAAAATCTGATTACAAACGGACCACACGTGTGACTTGCGATAAAATCACACCGGTGTCCTTTAGAAAAGCCAGCATTTCATCCCCGGCTATACTGCAAAATCACACTGACAGCTTTAATAAAGAATAGAAAGAATAAATAGACACACATAGAATATTATATATATATATATATATATATATATATATATATACATGTCATTGTGACACATATATATATATATATATATATATATATATATATATATATATATATAATATTTATAGTTCATACACTTCTATAGTATTTAAACCAAGAGAACAAAGAGTCATAGGTGATACTGAGGTAAAAGTAACAAGTTATTCTTTATTATACAAAGTTACACCAATAACACAATATCATAATATTTATAAATACAAAAACACATAAGAACAGTGCAAAATAGAAGGGGTGAGAAAACCTCCTGAACAGGAAAACATGTCCTAATAATATGTACAATAATTGACATTAGTAGCGACACCAGAGAGGTAAATCACCAGTAACTAAAAAAACCCTTGTATACAGGGAAAGGGTTGTATAGGGAGTCGCATGACTTAAAAGCCATAGAGCACAACCACAATTGTAAATAGCGTCCCAAACATAACAGGCAGAGATACTCACTGCCAAAGAGGAGACAGGTGTGCTCACCGGTAAAGTAGTAGTAAAGCAGGAGATAGCTCAACCCGAAAGATGTCACCCCACTTCTATAGTAGTATAATAGCCGCTAATTCAATTGCCAGCTTTTGTGAAATTACAGAACCTGACAAGAAATGACACATGGTTTACATACAGTTAACCAAGTAATTTCATGTAGTTTGATATATGGTTTTTACTAACAATTACATGAGTGTATGTGTGCATAATTTCATACAAGTAGGGGTTAATTAAAGGTGTAAATTCGTTGAAAAAAAATGCGTGGGCTCCTGCTGTATTTTCTCCATCAGACAGGCAGACAGGGGCAGATAATAATAGCCTAGGGAGGGTGCATTTTTTTGTGCCCCCTGGCTACTAACATCTGCCCCCAGCCACCCCAGAAAAGGCACATCTATAAGCAGATGCGCCTTTAGGCGCCTATAGACGGTGTGTGTGACTCCAGCCTTAATGTATATTTTCATCATAGATTGCTAAAGAACTTATGAAGTGGACTAAAGGGCTTAGCCTACTTCATACAAGGCAGGAGGCACTTGTATATCACAACTGGCATCTGACTGTAAGTATAACTCCCAAAATGTGCTCCAATCACTGTTGTGTAACCATTTAAATGTCATTGTCTGTTGCTGATAACGGCATATAAATTACGTCACTGCTGGTGCATGCTGTCATCAGCTTCAATTGGCTCCCGGCGATGTGATGGTGGAGAACCGATGGATTACCATGGTAGTCAGTGGTGAGCTTAAGGTATCTGTTGGTGCCATCTTTATCCGCAAGTAAAGCTCAGTTTCAGGCTGAGCTCCATAGGTGAACCATCATTGCAATATATACTAGAATAATGTTATATTACAGTATATAGTATAAGCAATAGTAGGTTCTAACTCCCTAGGGGGAGAAAAAATAAAGTAAAAATAATAAAATATTTATAAAAAATATAAACAAAGTCATTCACTCTTGGAAGAAGGGAAGGAAAATACAAAAGCAAAATAATAAGAAAAATCCTGTGTCATTAATGGGTTAAACCCCAGAATATTAAAAAAAAAATTAAGAATAAGTTACATTATCAGATAAGAGTCTTGTGCTGTACTGAGCATTCCCATACTGTATATGGCTTTTAACTTCTGATTCAAAGTAAAGAAAATGCTCCTAGAAATAGAACTCAAAATGCAATTTGAATCACCTACAAATCATTCCCCTTTTATGCCTTGTCATTAAAATCCCTGTGAGTGCTATCAAATTTGCTAAGTCTTTATGCGATTCTCTCAAGATGTTGTTGGTAAGTCATAATGTAGTCTTCATCGATCTAACTTCTTCACAAATTACACTGTATTTTTTCAGTGGTTTATATTCATGGGGATGAGGAGTGCAAGTCTACATTACAGTCAGTGTAAAAGTTTTGAGACTGACACAAATTATAGTTTTCTCAAAGTCAGCCTTTGCCATAAAAAGCAAAGGGTCTATCTGGTTTTATGATAAAAGTCTGCAGTCAATCCATGTGACTGCAGACATCTGAATCCTGACCGCATGCTGTTGAGATGCTATCAAGCTTCCCTGGTATTGCTGTTGAGAGAGGGTGAGCACTTGATCTCAAGTATGCGATTGTCATACCAGTTGCATTGTCAAGCATGTCTAGTCGAATGTATCTGGAAGCATACAAGTCGCAAACGCAAGGTCACGTGAATTCCCACTGTCACAGACTATACAGGGGTATCCTGAGAGAGAGTGCACCACAAACTATCATGATTCAGAAATCTAAAATTACAATTAGTGACTGCAGGCTTTTATTGAAGGACTGCACAACCTCTTTAATCACAAAAAAACTCATTTACACTGATTTTAAGACCTGGAATAAAATTACATTTTTACATCTTCTCTCAGGCAAAAAGTGTTAATAAGAACAAAGCATTTGATATCACTCTATCATGATGATTGTATCATAAGAGCAGACCGGATGCCTTAAAATTGAGCTGTTGCTTGAAATCATGGTAACATCCAAAGCAATATGTGCTTTGCTGCAAAAGTGCTTTAGAGGCTGGGACATTGCTGCTTCTAAGATTTCCCCTAAATCAATCATTAATCATATCAGCAAGAATTTCAAACTCATCTATCAATACCTATTTAAGGCCTATTAACACATTGAATATTGCATTTTAACTTTCTTCCATCTCTACTGGGTTCAACAGCATACATGATGCTGCTGCTTCTGAAATTCTTGAGTGTGACAAGTCCTCACTTGTCATGTGCCTTCCTGCTTGCTGCATCAATGCCTGGGGTCCATGTGCTCATCCAGACCTGAGGACCTTAGAGGAGCCACCTCACCAGGTGAGCCTAACAAACACACATTGAAGTCAAGGCTTTTGGAGGCTGGTCTGATGGCAAGAATTGCAGCAAATAAACCACTTCTCTTCAAGAAAGATTTCAAGGACAGACTGGCATTCTGCAAAATGTACAGGGATTGGACTGCAGAAGTACTTTTTGGGACATTTGGAAGCCCTATTCAAACTCTTTGAGATATCTGGAAGAATAATTGTCCAGAGAAGAAAAGATGACTACTACTATAAGTCCTATGCCATGCCAGCAGTAAAGCATCCTGAGACCATTCATGTGTGGAGTTGCTTTTCATCCAAGGGAGTCGGCTCACTTGCAATATTACAAAAAGGAATGGAATCTAAGCATCCTCCAAAAGCAACTTCCCCCAATAATCCGGAGTAATTTGGTGATGAACAATGCTTTTTCCAGCGTTATAAAGCATTGTGTCACACGACAAAAGTTGTAACTAAGTTGCTCAGTGAGCAAAACACTGACATTTTGGCTCCATGCCCAGAAATCTCTTCAGATCTCAATCCAGTAGAGCATAGAGAACCTGTGGTCAATAATCAAAAGTAGGCAGAAAACAAAAAAACACATTTTGATAAATTTTACACACTTATTAGGCAAAAATGGATTAACATCAGTCAGAATTTGGCCCAAGTAGCTGATATCCAACACTGCAAGGTCAGTTGCATAAATCTTGACAAAAAAGGGTCAAGTCTGAATATATGGAGTCTTTTCATAACTTGATGTATCCTGTTGTGAATAGGCTGGAAATGAGTTCTGAGCAGAAGCTCCCTCTGGTGGTTACAAACGGTACTGGACTGTCCAGTGAAGATTGTGAGGATTGGGAATAAGGTGTTACTGACTGGTCTTATATAAGGGAGTCGCCTTCCCATCAGGGTTGCCGGTGATCAATTGTTCTGGTCTCAATCCTTGATTCCTGTTTCCTTGGTAGCCTGCTGTGTCGTGTCTGAATCTCCTGCTAACAGATAAGACATTTTCTTCTTTTTGTTTTTGTGCTTGATTTTTGCATTTTGTCCTGCACTTCTGTGGGGGCCTTCAGGGTCCCCTCTGGGGGCTTTTGCCCTCTCAGTTCAGTTCAGCCACTGATGTTTGTACATTTGCTTTTTCCAGTTTTTTCAGTGGCTGCTGTTTTGTTTTTGGTTACACCAGAGAACTAATTTAGGTGGTAGAGGTCGTGTGATCTCAGGTGTTTTTGAAATTAGTAGAGTTGGTTCTTTTCAGGGTTTTTTGGGATTGCAGTAAGTGCCCTTCCTATCCTTTTCTATTTAGTAAGTTTGGGCCCCAACGTTTGCTCATTCTATTTTCTGTCTGTGTCAGTATTTCTTCTTGTCTAACCGCCATTACATGTTTGGGGGCTTTCTATGTTCTTTGGGGATCTGCTCCGGGGCAGATAGCTTTCCTCTTTCTATCTTTAGGTGTAGTTAGTTTCTCAGGCTGTGACGAGGCATCTGGACCAACGTAGGAACGCTCCACGGCTGCCTCTAGTTGTGGTGGTTAGTCAGGGTACTGCAATCTCATAGTTTCCAACTGCTCTGGTGTATTTTCTTTTTGCCTGCTCTCCTCAGCTACCAAATCATAACAGTATCCATCAAAAAAATAAAAAAAATTCAAATGCTTAAAATTCTACTTTGGTATACCATTAAAACATCTGATAAATAAATAGAAGAACAATGAAGCAGCAAACTTTGTAAAAGATAACATTTGTGTCAGTCTAAAAACTTTTGGCCACTACTGTAACACTGTAACATTCTCTAAATCTAGGTTGATCTGCAAATCAAAAAATAAATATAATATACAATATATAAAAGTTATCTGACATACTTATCTGTAATAATTAGTGATGAGCGAACGCGCTCGCCACTACTCGTTACTTGCTCGAGTATCACTGTACTCTGTGTACTCAGCGAGCACCGAGCATTTCCGGGATTATTCGGCGGGAACTGGGGTCTCCACGCAGCATTTTTGACAGACTTTAGAGACCCAATCACGCTGCAGGGATTGTCTGCCAGGCAATAAAACGCCACAGCCATCTTTGTTGTTGTGGTCGTGCAGTGATTGGCTTGGCCGCACAGCATCATCACGAGTTTATAAGAGACCAGACGCCATTCTGCTCGCCGCATTCAGCTCCTGATTCCGAGAGTGTAGAGAGAGCGGTTGCCGAGATAGGGTCAGATTTGGGGATTTCTTAGTCAGTGTGGGGTCTACCATCCTAAACTACTCAAATCCAGATAACCCAACAAGTCCTTTTAATGACTAATTCTGGAGTATAAAGATTCCAGTGTTAGGCGGGCAGGGGGGTGAACGTCGCTCTATACACATTAGTGTAAGGCCTGCAGGCACTGTATGTGCATATATAGATCATCGCAAACATCAAGAGAGTCCTTTCCCTTCCTGACGTCTGTTGATGCTGCTGCTACTTGTAGGATATATTGACTATATATAGCTAGCCCCAGGTGTAATTGGAATACAGGCCACATATTTTTCGGTGTGGTATCTCCATGCCAGATCATATCTGGGCGTGCTCAAAGTGTGGCCAGTGTACGGCCATTTTTTTCTTTAGCCCTGGGTGTGAGTGCACTTAAAAACACCATTACTTTTTATAAAAAGGAAAAAAAACGGCACAAATTTGTGTTACTGGTATCTCCGTGCCAGCTTATATCTGTGCGTGCTCAACGTGTGGCCAGTGTACGGCAATATTTTTTGTAGCCCTGGGTGTGATTGCACGTTAAAAACACCAGTACTTTTTATTAAAAAAAGGTGCACAAATTAGTGGTACTGTTAACTCCGTGCCATTTCATATCTGTGCATGCTCAAAGTGTGGCCAGTGTACAGCAATATTTTTTTGTATCCCTGTGTGTGATTTCACGTAAAAACAGCAGTAATTTTTATTTTTAAAAAAGACACAAATTTTTGGTACTGTTATCTCCATGTCATTTCATATCTGTGCATGCTCAAAGTGTGGCCAGTGTATAGCAATTTTTTTTTGTAGCCCTGGGTGTGATTACACGTAAAAACACCAGTACTTTTTATTAAAAAAGGTGCACAAATTAGTGGTACTGTTATCTCCGTGCTATTTCATATCTGTGTGTGGTCAACGTGTGGCCATTGTATGGCAAAATATTTTGGTAGCCCTGGGTGTGATTGCACATAAAAACACCAGTACTTTTTATAAAAAAAAAGGGCACAAATTTGTGGTACTGTTATCTCTGTACCTGCTCATATCTGTGCTTGCTCAACGTGTGGCCAGTGTATGGCAATATTTTTTTGTAGCCCTGGGTATGATTGCATGTAAAAACAACAGTACTTTTTATATAAAAAAAAATAGGTGCTCAAATTAGAGGTATGTTATATTTCGGTAACTGTAAAAATCCTCCCCAGCACCCAGAGATACAGAGGGAAAAAAAAAATGCAACAAACAGAAAAATATCTCTATGATCACATATAATGCCCACTTCGGAATAAACATCCCCACAAGGGGGCAATATACCACAATCAAGACCTAATCACAATTAGTGGGAACAAATGAATAATGTATGCCACTGGGTGGTATAAACAATGCAATATTTTATTAGTCAAAATACACACATAATATAATGTAAGCAAACATTTGCTAAAGGCAATGAATAAACATTTTTAAAAATTTGCTATAACCAGCAAAAAATGTTGTAACCACCAGAGGGAGCCTCTGCTCAGAACTCATTTCAAGTCCATTCACAACAGTACCCCCCCCTTGAGGAGGGGTCACCGAACCCTCACTTGAGCAACCAGGTCGGTCAGGATGAGTTCTATGATACGCACGGATGAGTGTTGTGAATGGGTTTGAGATGAGTTCTGAGCAGAGGCTCCCTCTGGTGGTTACAAGCGGTACTAGTGAGGACTGGGAATCAGGTGTTACTGATTGGTCTTATTTAAGGGAATCATTTTCCCATCAGGGTTGCCGGTGATCAATTGTTCTGGTCTGAATCCTTCTTTCCAGTTTCCCTTGTAGCCTGCTGTGTCGTGTCTGCATCTCCTGCTATCAGATAAGACAATTTCTTATTTTGTGTTTTTGCTATATTTTTGCATTTGGTCCTGCACTTCTGTGGGGGCCTTCTGGGTCCCCCCGGGGGCTTTTGCCCTCTCAGTTTAGTTCAGCCACTGTGTTTTGTACTTTTGCTTTTTCCAGTTTTTTCAGTGGCTGCTGTTTTTGTTACACCAGAGAACTAATTTAGGTGGTAGAGGTCGTGTGATCTCAGGTGATTTTGAAATTAGTAGAGTTGGTGCTTTTCAGGGTTTTCTGGGATTGCAGTAAGTACCCTTCCTATCCTTTTCTATTTAGATAGTTTTGGCCCCAGCGTTTGCTCATACTATTTTCTTTCTGTGTCAGTATTTCCTCTTGTCTAACCGCCATTACATGTTTGGGGGCTTTCTATTATCTTTGGGGTTCTGCTACGGGGCAGATAGCTTTCCTATTTCTATCTTTAGGTGTAGTTAGTTTCTCAGGCTGTGACGAGGCGTCTAGGACCAACGTAGGAACGCTCCACGGCTGCCTCTAGTTGTGGTGGTTAGTCAGGGTACTGCAATCTCATAGATTCCAACTGCTCTGGTGTTTTGCCTTTTTTACCTGCACTCCTCAGCTACCGTAACATAACAGATGAGTCTCCTAGCATGGGTGTCTGAAGCAAACACCCAAGAATTGTCTTCCTGACCATAACCTCTCCACTTAACCAAATACTGGAGTTTCCGTCTAGAAAAACGAGAATTCAATATTTTCTCAACCACATACTCCAGATTTCCCTCAACCAAAACAGGGTCAGGAGGCACAGTAGTAGGAACCACTGGCTCAACAAACCTCTTCAACAAGGACTTGTGGAACACGTTATGGATCTTAAATGTCCCTGGAAGAAGCAAACGAAAAGAAACAGGATTAAGAATCTCCATGATCTTATAAGGTCCAATGAACCTAGGCTTAAATTTAGGAGATGCCACTCTCATAGGAATATTTTTTGAGGACAACCAGACCAAGTCCCCCACTTTAAACCGAGGACCATCAGTCCTATGCCGGTTAGCAAACCGCTGGGCCCTCTCCTGAGAGAGGGACAACCTCTCCACTACCTGGTCCCAAATCTGTTGCATACGCTCAACAACAGAGTCAACACCTGGACAGACAGAAGCCTCCGTCTGTCCTGAAGAAAATCGAGGGTGAAACCCAGAATTACAGAAAAATGGAGACATCAAAGTGGCAGAGCTAGCCCTATTATTAAGAGCAAACTCAGCCAAAGGCAAAAAAGAGACCCAGTCATCCTGATCAGCAGACACAAAGCATCTTAGATAAGTCTCCAATGTCTGGTTTGTTCTCTCAGTTTGACCATTGGTCTGAGGATGAAACGCCGAGGAGAAAGACAATTGAACACCAAGTTTAGAACAAAAGGTCCTCCAAAATCTTGAAACAAACTGGACTCCTCTGTCAGACACAATGTTCTCAGGAATGCCGTGTAAACGAACCACGTGCTGAAGGAACAAAGGCACCAATTCAGAGGAGGAAGGCAACTTAGGTAATGGCACAAGATGTATCATCTTGGAAAACCTATCACAAATCACCCAGATGACGGTCATTCTCTGAGAAACAGGGAGGTCGGAAATGAAATCCATAGAGATATGGGTCCATGGTCTCTTGGGCACAGGCAATGGCATCAACAAACCACTAGAGCGAGAGCAAGGCTTGGAGCGAGAGCAAGTCCCGCAGGACTGCACAAATTCCCTGACATCACGAGACAAGGTAGGCCACCAAAAGGACCGACTAAC
Source organism: Oophaga sylvatica (assembly GCA_033576555.1). Lineage (NCBI taxonomy): Eukaryota > Metazoa > Chordata > Amphibia > Anura > Dendrobatidae > Oophaga > Oophaga sylvatica. The sequence goes on from JARQOD010007689.1 coordinate 28,389, forward strand.
CAAGTCTCTGGTACCAAAAATTCCGGGATGACCGGCCAGCGCGGAACAATGAATCTCAGACATCACACTCTTTTTCCACTGGTCCAGGACAAACAATTTCCCAACAGGGCAGCGCTCGGGCTTATCCTCCTGACACCCCTCCAGAGCCAGTCTCAAATTGGGCGAGATGGCGGAAAGAACTATACCCTCTTTCAAAATAACAGAAGGATCAGATAACTCAGGAGAGTCCGCCAGGAAACTCCTCGAGAGGGCATCCGCCTTAACATTCTTAGTGCCAGGAAGAAATGAAACCACAAAATTAAAACGTGTGAAAAACAAGGCCCACCTGGCCTGTCTAGGATTAAGTCGCTTGGCAGATTCCAGATAAACCAGATTCTTATGGTCCGTAAGGACCACCACCTGATGTTTGCCTCCCTCCAGCCAATGTCTCCACTCTTCAAAAGCCCACTTCATGGCCAATAACTCTCGATTACCCACGTCATAATTACGTTCAGTAGGAGAAAATTTTCGAGAGAAAAAAGCACAAGGGTTACTTTTAGAGGTCTCTGGATCTCTTTGGGACAAAACGGCACCTGCCCCAATTTCAGAGGCATCAACCTCCACCTGAAATGGTAGAGAAACATCAGGCTGCCGTAGAACAGGAGCAGAAGTGAATCTCTGCTTAAGTTCCTGAAATGCAGAGACTGCCTCAGGAGGCCAATTCACCACATCAGAACCCTTTTTGGTCAAATCAGTTAAAGGTTTAACAATAACCGAGAAATTACCAATAAATTTACGATAAAAATTGGCAAAACCCAAAAATCTTTGAAGAGCCTTTAATGAAGTAGGTTGGACCCAATCACAGATGGCCTGAACCTTGACTGGGTCCATTTCAATAACAGATGGGGACAAAATGAATCCCAAAAATGAGATCCTCTGTACGCCAAAAAGACACTTTGATCCCTTCACATACAGAGCATTCTCTCTCAAAATCTGGAATACAGTTCGAACATGTTTCACATGAGAGTCTCAGTCATTGGAAAAAATCAAGATATCATCCAAATAAACAATCAGAAATTTATCCACAAAATCCCTGAAAATGTCATTCATGAAGGACTGGAAGACAGAAGGAGCATTAGTGAGCCCAAAGGGCATCACAAGGTACTCAAAATGCCCCTCAGGGGTATTAAATGCCGTCTTCCATTCATCCCCGTGCTTAATTCGAATAAGGTTATATGCCCTCTGAGGTCAAGCTTGGTAAACCAAGTAGCATTTTTCACCCTGGAAAACAGGTCAGAAATCAAGGGTAACGGATATTGATATTTCACAGTAATATTGTTCAAAAGACGATAATCAATACACGGCCTTAATGAACCATCCTTTTTGGCCACAAAGAAAAAACCGGCACCTAAGGGTGAAGAGGATGGTTTGGTATGACCCTTCTCCAATGACTCCTTGATATAAGACCGCATAGCGTCATGTTCAGGTACAGACAAGTTAAAAAGGCAACCTTTAGGGAATTTACTATCAGGCACTAATTCAATAGCGCAATCATAGCTCCTATGGGGAGGCAAGGATGCAGATTTACTTTCGCTAAACACATCAGAAAAATCAATCAAAAAGTCAGGAACATCCTGAGCCTGGGGGAGGCAGAAAAAACAGGAGTGTTGGTATTAACACATTGGCAGCCCCAACTGGTTACAGACACAGTTTTCCAATCAAAAACAGGATTATGAGACTGCAACCAAGGGATACCCAGTACGATAATATCATGCAGATTATACAGAACCAAAAATTTGCAGCACTCCTGATGATCAGGTTCAACCCTCATTATCACCTGAGTAGAGAACTGAGGTTTATTCTCAGCCAAAGGGGTAGAATCGATCCCCAGTAGGGGAATAGACTTCTGTAGGGGTATCAAGGGAAACCCACAACGTTTAGCAAAATCATAATCCATCAGGTTAATAGCTGCTCCAGAATCAACGAAAGCCTGAGCAGAAAATGAGGAAAGAGAGCATATCAGAGTGACAGTTAATAAAAACTTAGTCTGAACACTACCCAAGACAACTGAGCGTGCAAAACGTCTTCCCCGCTTAGGGCAGACTGAAATAGCATGAGAGGCATTACCACAGTAGAAACATAACCCATTGCGCTTTCGAAACTCATGACGCTGTGCCCCAGACACCACTCTATCACACTGCATGGATTCAGAAGCAGGTTCACAAGGCAACACTATTCCACGCATACTTCTCCGCTCACGCAAACGTCTGTCAATTTGAATCGCTAATGTCATAGAATCATTGAGACCAGAGGGGACAGGGAATCCCACCATAACATCATTTACATTATCTGACAGACCCTTCCGAAAAACGGCCGCCAAAGCGTCGTCATTCCACTTGGTCAGGACTGCCCACCTACGGAATCTCTGACAGTATAACTCAGCGTCATCAAGCCCCTGATTTAATGCCAACAAGGCTTTTTCAGCTTGATCAGTGACATTAGGCTCATCGTACAATAACCCCAAAGCCTGAAAAAATGCATCAACATTAGTGTTGAGCGATACGATACTGCAAATATCGGGTATCGGCCGATATTAGCTGTATCGGGCTTTCGATTCCGAGTACCGATATTTTCGTCATATCGGATACCGGAATCGGATTTGTCACTGTCACTGTGAGTGTCCGTCGGTCGGGTCTGTCAGGAGTCAGCGGCACTTACCTGGCAGAAGATCTCCGGCGGTCACGGGCTGGACTGCTTCATGGCCGCCATTATCTTCTCCATGGCGGTCACATGCAGCTTTTCGCGATAACTGCAGTGACTGCAGGGTAATCCCGGCCGTAAACCAGTCCGATGACGTCACCACCGGGGAAGCAGGTAATCAGCTGTGCTGCGCCGGGATGACAGGCTCTGCCTGCCTGCCTGCCTCTGATGTCATTCTGATGTAGCAGAGCTGGATCGTCGTGGGACACTCGTTACTATGGACTGCGTCGGACAGGTGGTATACTGCTGTTTTTTTTTTTCATTTTTTTACAGGAGATCGATGGCGTCGCAGGATGACACTGTAATAAAAGTAATGAAAACTGTGTTGTTTTTTTATTAAATTAGAAAACTTTTTTATGAACATTCACCCGTCCGGGTACATCAACAATTTAACTATTTACATACAGGGACCCTGTCCGGGTTATTTATAATTCTTTGGCAGGGGTGTTCCAGGTACCACCTGGTACTCTTCTGATGCTTGCCAAACATCCGAGACACCAAGGACCACCAGGACCTGATGACGTTGTGTGGCCTGTACAGTCAAGTCGTGACCCGCTATCTGTGTCTGTGTGGCCACCTCTTTCATCTCCCTCCGGGTCTGGAACCCTATGTCCCAGACTGAACGAACCCCAGGGGGCCTAACAGGCGCCGGGTACGGGCCAGCTATCATTATCATGTCCATAGCTGTAATGGGTGTATCGCCACGAGGATCGTCGCGATTACACACTCTGACTTCTCACAGCTGAGTTGCTGTTTCTTTGTGTTTGGTAATGAGGGAGTTAATTTTACCTAGCTCTTTGCTAAGACTAGGTCCAGCCTCGCCCGGCTGCTTTTGATTATGTTCTAATTAGATTCCTTCATATACCTGCCAGTCTGCTTGTTAGATGCCGGTGAAAGCATTCATGTAGTCTAGCAGACTGGATCGGTTCTGAGAATACTTAAGCTAAGAGCTCCTTAGTTGTTTTTACTCTTATAGCTTATAGTTTATCTCTGAGACCTTAGGTGTTCCTACTGTGTGTGAGTGTTGTATGTAAGACTTTATTTACTTTATTTCTTGTCTTTCTTGTATGTCTTTCTGTTCATTAACCGTTACCTGTTCATTCCCTTTGGTGGTAATCAGGGTCCTTCTTAGGACTAGATTACAGTTGGCAGGGATTGATAGGAGACAGGGTTTACGCTGGTGGCCTGGACCTCTGTACCTTTAACAGTACCTCCAGGTAGAGGGATTAGTTAGGACCCCAGTTTAGGGTCAGCATAGACCCCGGTCACCCTCTAGCCGGAGACAGCGTATAACGGATTCCGTATTGACCCACTGGACATTCTGTCAGGTAATTCTATGTTATCATATATCTATGCGCATGTTATATAGTATGTTGCCCTTTTGATATAGATTACTGTCATCACATACATATATATATATATATATATATCTGCTATACAGCGTGACATTTTCACCGGCCCTACTAAAGATTCTCCCCAGCTGTCATGGATCCAGTAGCCCAGCTGGCCCGGCAGTTGCAGGGGTTGTCCATGGAGTTGGCAGACATTAAGTCCAAGGTTTTGTCCCCCCCGGCGCAAACCAGATCTGAACCTAAGGTTGCTCTCCCGGACAGGTTCACTGGTGGGCGGGACAAATTTTTTACTTTCCGGGAGGCATGTAAATTGTACTTTCGGCTGCGGCCTCGGTCATCTGGGAGTGAAGAGCAGAGGGTGGGAATTGTTATCTCGCTCTTACAAGGGGACCCTCAATCTTGGGCGTTCTCTATTCCTCCAGGCTCCCCAGATCTCCAGTCAGTGGATCGATTTTTTACTGCCCTGGGTCTGGTATATGATGATCCGGATCGAGTTTCCCTTGCTGAAACAAAGTTACGTAAAATACGGCAAGGAAATCGTCCAGCGGAGGAATATTCTTCTGAGTTCCGTAGATGGGCAACAGATACTCAGTGGAATGACCCAGCTCTTAGGAGCCAGTTTTGTCAAGGGTTGTCTGACAAATTAAAAGATGTGTTGGCTCAGTATGATTCTCCTCCATCACTGGAGGCTGCTATGGCCCTCGCTATTCGCATTGATAGACGAATTCGGGGAAGACGCGAGGTAACTCCGCCTCCCGTGATGACTCCACCTACTACTAAAGTCCCTTATACTGAGGTTCCCCTGGTCTGTTCTGAGGAACCCATGCAGTTGGGAGGGACATCTTTTTGTAGGAGGGAATCGGCGGTGCACCGCAAGACTAGAAGGTGTTTCTTTTGCGGGAGAGAGGGACATTTTGTTGGGGGGTGTCCATCCCGGGCCTCTTTGAGCAAAGGAGTTAACCTGGGAGTGTGTATTTCGTCCCCAAATCCCTCTCAGTTTCTCGTGCCTGCGGAGGTGGTGATTGGTACTAGAACTGAGAGGATTTCTGTTTTTCTTGATAGTGGGTCCGGGGCTAATCTGGTGGACGCTCGGTTTGCCCAGGTGCATGGTATGCAACTGAGTGTATTGGCCAAACCGGTCCCTATAGTATCTATTGATTCTAGACCTCTCGGTCAAGGTAGCTTGGTACAAGCTGTTCATAACATAGATCTTCGAGTAGGGGCAATACATAAAGAGCAATTGTCTTGTTATGTGTTGGAGGGTCTACCCACTCCTATTGTGTTGGGACTTCCTTGGTTGGCTAAACATAACCCAGTGATTATTGGCAATCCGGAAAGATAAGCCAGTGGGGTGAATTTTGCAGGAATAACTGCATGAGCACGGTCATCGGTGCGGTTGTGCCTAGGACTTTGTCTCCTTTTCTGGAGGACTTAGGGGAGATGTTCTCAGAGGAGGGGTGTAAAGAGTTACCTCCTCATCGCGCATATGACTGCTCAATAAAGTTGCTTCCTGATGCCTTATCTCGTACTTTCCCAGGGGCCGGGAAGACGGATGATCCGGTTTCTATTCCTCAGGAGGGAGTTGTAGTGTCAGCTGTATGCTCTGAGCTTGAGGGGGAGGTATTGGGGGCTCAGGGGACGCCCCTGGGGGACTTCCAGGGAGACTGATAGTTCCAGATTGGTTAAGACTGAAGGTTACGGGGAACCGTTACAAACGGATGGCTGATAGGGGGAGAGTTTCTGGTCTAGATCTGAAGGTGAACGATCTGGTTTGGTTGTCTACCAGGAATATAAAACTTAAAGTTTCCTCCTGGAGGTTGGGTCCCAGATTCATCGGGCCGTACAGGATCAGTTTCATAATTAATCCTGTGGCATTTCGTCTGGACCTCCCTCCTACGTTTAAAATTCATAATGTGTTTCACAAGTCATTACTTAAAAAGTATGTGGCACCAGTCATACCGTCACCTCTACCTCCTCCTTCAGTGGTGGTCAATGATAACGTGGAATTTCATGGGTCGAAAATCATTGACTCACGTCTCAGTCGCCGATCCCTTCAGTACTTGGTTCATTGGAGGGGGTATGGTCCTGCGGAGAGGACGTGGGTCCCTGCGTCTGATGTTAACGCAGATCGATTGGTTCGGACCTTTCACACAACTCACCCGGGCAGACCTGGCCCTGAGGGTCCGGAGTCCCCTCGTAGAGGGGGGGGTACTGTCATGGGTGTATCGCCACGAGGATCGTCGCGATTACACACTCTGACTTCTCACAGCTGAGTTGCTGTTTCTTTGTGTTTGGTAATGAGGGAGTTAATTTTACCTAGCTCTTTGCTAAGACTAGGTCCAGCCTCGCCCGGCTGCTTTTGATTATGTTCTAATTAGATTCCTTCATATACCTGCCAGTCTGCTTGTTAGATGCCGGTGAAAGCATTCATGTAGTCTAGCAGACTGGATCGGTTCTGAGAATACTTAAGCTAAGAGCTCCTTAGTTGTTTTTACTCTTATAGCTTATAGTTTATCTCTGAGACCTTAGGTGTTCCTACTGTGTGTGAGTGTTGTATGTAAGACTTTATTTACTTTATTTCTTGTCTTTCTTGTATGTCTTTCTGTTCATTAACCGTTACCTGTTCATTCCCTTTGGTGGTAATCAGGGTCCTTCTTAGGACTAGATTACAGTTGGCAGGGATTGATAGGAGACAGGGTTTACGCTGGTGGCCTGGACCTCTGTACCTTTAACAGTACCTCCAGGTAGAGGGATTAGTTAGGACCCCAGTTTAGGGTCAGCATAGACCCCGGTCACCCTCTAGCCGGAGACAGCGTATAACGGATTCCGTATTGACCCACTGGACATTCTGTCAGGTAATTCTATGTTATCATATATCTATGCGCATGTTATATAGTATGTTGCCCTTTTGATATAGATTACTGTCATCACATACATATATATATATATATATATATCTGCTATACAGCGTGACAATAGCTGGGGCTGCTGAGGAGACCACTGAGGGAGGCTGGGGAGATTTACGGCGTGGGGTGGGCACTTGTGCAGAGGCCTGGATGTGGGAGGCTGAAGGCTCCGAGGGTCTCACAGGTTCCTGACACTCTGGGGACCAGGGGTCGCACCTGGTGACATTTAGGGCATACCATCTATTGTAACCCCAGTGTCGGGTGTAAGTTACCAAGTCTCCTGGCAACAGGTCCCTCCCCGGGTGTCCTTCTGGGAGGTGAGTCTCCACGTCCCGCCGGGTCACAAACACTTCTAAATAAAGTCCAGGCTCCTGTATGAAGCCCCAACCAGCTTTCAATTTAAAGCTCCGTACTGCACCCTTACGCCGCGGCTCCCTCACCGTACTTTTATCTTTTCTCATCCGGTCCTTATCTGCCCTGTCCTTCTCGATGTGACGTTGGCGAAGCTTCTGGGATTCGCGCTGCTCCCTTTGTCGCTCGGCTTCTCTCTCCCGACGTCTTCACTCTTCCTCCTGACGCCGGTTGTAATTCTCCTCCACCAGCATCTCCATGTCTCCACCATCAAACTGCAGCTTACGATGTCCGGTTTGCGGCAGCTCTACTGGCGCCCGACAGTCCTGGCGGCGCTCACCTGCGGAGGAAGCAGCCGGCTCTGTAACAGATGACAGTCGGGGCTCCGGTACAGACAGGTAGACCTCTGGTGCCTGCGCGGCCTCCTCCATGAGGACGGGTGTCGCTTCTTCTGTCTCAGCGACGGGGCAGACAGCGGGATCTGGGGTGCTGCCGGTGCAGCGTTTTTTGCAGGAACGGGTGCCTCCACTGCGACAACGTCAACCGGATCACATTGCAAGGGCTGGGATGCCCGCACGGACTCCTCTACTAGAACGGGTGCCTCACCTTCCGGTACAGACACTTCAGGTAAGAGGGATTGGCGCCGCTCCAAGTTTAGTTTTAGGGCACGCCAGCTGGCTTCCATTCTGGCGACCTCCTCCCGGTGCCGGGCCAGGCCTCTTAGGGTATCCTCCGCTTCTTGCAGCGTAGGAGGGTTTCCAGGCCGGGTGCCCAACGGTGGTTCCGTGGCGATCGGGTCGCTTCCGTGGGGGGAGAGCTCTGACTGCTCCATCCCTTCACACTTCTGCTCGTGTCCATTAGCCATCTCTGCCAAGTCACATGTGTCATTAGCATCTGGAGAGGGCCCCTCTTTTGTAGTGAGGCGGGACCTTCGTGTTAGTTTCCGCACACTGAGGAGGATGAGGAGGCGGAACTCAAGAGCTGTGGGGCACGATCTTACATTGCAGTACCATTTAGAGTGGTCGGCCATCGTTTTCGCGCCACTGAGTGAGTGTACACCCACGAAGAGCACGCCCTTCTTCTTCACCAGTGCCTCGTCGTGACGCAGATATGGCGGAAAAATGGCAAATACATTCTCTGATGATTTTAGCAATTCTCAAGCACAAAACCAGTTCAATTCAGGCACACAGGACTCGCTTATAGCGAGCTACAGAATCCTGTTCGTGACGCCCAAGTTGAGTCGCACAGAGCCAGAGGTTTTGGGGGTACTCGGCACCGAGCCCGTCGACTTCTATGGGGTATGTCACGGCTTTACCCAGCAATTGAATCAGAGTCTATTTTACTATGTAGAAGTGTATAAACTATAAATATATGTATATATATATGTCACAATGACATGTATATATATATATATATATATGTATTCTATGTGTGTATATTTTGTGTTTACAACGAAAGAAAGTGTTTTTTTAGTTGCGATATTTTGTTCCCATAGACTTACATGGGACTTCGGTATCGGAATCGGATATCGACGATATTTAGTGATATCGGCGATCCCATTCCGATCTGATATTTTTATTTTATCGGCAGTATCGCTCAACAAAATCAACATTCACTCAAAACAGGATCCCCAGGTGTCAGGGAAAAGCCCAATCTGGGATCGCCGCGCAGGAGAGAGATGACAATTTGAACCTGCTGCGCTGCGTTCCTGAGGACTTAGATTTTAAGGCAAAAAACATTTACAATTATTTTTAAAATTTCTGAAACTTAGCTCGATCCCCAAAAACAAATCTGGCATGGGAATCCTGGGTTCCCAAACAGGCAACCTAGAAGATATGTTTGCAATTTCTCTGACTAAAGTGGCAAGCTGATCCACACGGCCAGACAACTGTGCAAACTCCATTGAGAGAAAAAATCCTCCCCAGCACCCAAGATACAGAGGGAAAAAAAAAAAAAGCAACAAACAGAAAAATATCTTGACAACTCTGACAACCGTTTTTTTCTTTTACAGTATTTTTCCCCTTTTGGAGTACCCTACAACTTTAAATTTTTTTGGCCGGTGATACTGTTAGTTTCGGTAACTGAGGAGTGAGGTAAAAAAGGCAATACACCAGAGCAGTTGGAATCTATGAGATTGCGTACCCTGATAACCACACAACTAGAGGCAGCCGTGGAGCGTTCCTACATTGGTCCTAGACGCCTGTCACAGCTGAGAAACTGAACTAACCTTTAAAGATAGAAATAGGAAGCTATCTGCCCGGAGCAGATCCAAAGAACATAGAAAGCCCCCAAACATGTAATGGTGTTAGACAAAGGAAATACTGACACAGACAGAAAATAGTATGAGCCCAAAAGTTTGGGGGGCCCAAACTAACTAATAGAAAAGGAATAGGGAAGGGTACTTAACTGCAATCCCAAAAACCCTGCAAAGCACCAACTCTACTAATTTCAAAAACACCTGAGATCCACGACCTCACCACCTAAATTATTCTCTGGTGTAACAAAATCAAAAAACAGCCCTGAAGAAAAATGGGGAAAAAGCAAAAAGTCAAACACAGTGGTAACTAAACTGAGAGGGCAAAAAAGCCCCCCAGGGGACCTGAAGGCCCCCAGAAGTGCGGAAAAAAAAGCAAAAAATAAA
>JARQOD010007690.1:0-38376 GCA_033576555.1 Oophaga sylvatica
TTTGTGAAAAAAAACAACAAATGCTCAGCACTCCTGTTAAGAAAAACAGGGGAGAGTGGTACTTAGCTGCAGATGCCAGTAATGGAACGATCCGGTGCAATAAGAAAAAAGAATAGAAGTCCTGGAGAGCTGTCCCGGCCGGCGACAGACACTCCTCCCTGCCAGCGCCGTTCACGGCTACAGTCAGGGAAATGCTTGATGCTCCTCAAATGCAGTTGCCAGCGAAGCGCTTCCTCATATGCGATGCTGGTGTACGGGGATAAAGAAACAGGCGTCTGCAATGTCCGGGTGCTACCACGTGATCCATATTGGGAATTTGTTTGTCCCAGACCAGTGGAAGAAGAGTGTGATGTCTGAGATTCATTGTTCCGCGTTGGCTGGTCATCCCGGGATTTTTGGTAACAGAGACTTGGTGAGTCGGTCCTTTTGGTGGCCTACTTTGTCTTGTGACTCAGGGAATTTGTGCAGTCCTGTGGGACTTGCTCTCGCTCCAAGCCTTGCTCTCGCTCTAGTGGTTTGTTAATGCCATTGCCTGTGCCTAAGAGGCCATGGACCCATATCTCTATGGATTTTATTTCTGACCTCCCTGTTTCTCAGAGAATGACCGTTATCTGGGTAATCTGTAATAGGTTTTCCAAGATGATACATCTTGTGCCATTACCTAAGTTACCTTCCTCCTCCGAATTGGTGCCTTTGTTCCTTCAGTACGTGGTTCGGTTACATGGCATTCCGGAGAACATTGTGTCTGACAGAGGAGTCCAGTTTGTTTCCAGATTTTGGAGGACATATTGTTCTAAACTTGGTGTTCAATTATCTTTCTCCTCTGCTTTTCATCCTCAGACCAATGGATAAACCGAGAGAACAAACCAGACCTTGGAGACTTATTTGAGATGTGTTGTGTCTGCTGATCAAGATGACTGGGTCTCTTTTTTGCCTTTGGCTGAGTTTGCTCTTAATAATAGGGCTAGCTCTGCCACCTTGATGTCTCCATTTTTCTGCAATTTTGTGTTTCACTCTCGATTTTCTTCGGGACAGGCGGAGGCTTCTGTCTGTCCGGGTGTTGACTCTGTTGTGGAGCGAATGCAGCAGATTTGGGACCAGGTAGTGGAGAGGTTGTCTCTCTCTCAGGAGAAGCCCAATGTTTGCCAACCGGCATAGGACTGATGGTCCTCGGTTTAAAGTGGGGGACTTGGTTTGGTTGTCCTCAAGAAAATCCCTATGAGGTTGCATCTCCAAAGTTTAAGCCCAGGTTCATTGGACCTTATAAGATCATGGAGATTCTTAATCCTGTTTCCTTCTGTTTGATTCTTCCAGGGACATTTAAGATCCATAACGTGTTCCACAAGTCCTTATTGAAGAGGTTTGTCGAGCCAGTGGTTCCTATGGCTGGCCTCCTGACCCTGTTTTGGTTGAGGGCAATCTGGAGTATGTGGTCGAGAAAATATTGGATTCTCGTTTTTCTAGACAGAAACTCCAGTATTTGTTAAGTGGAGAGGTTATGGTCAGGAGGACAATTCTTGGGTGTTTGCTTCGGACATCCATGCTAGAAACTCCATATTTTGTTAAGTGGAGAGGTTATGGTCAGAGGAAAATTCTTGGTGTTTGCTTCGACATCCATGCTAGGAGACTGATCCGTGCCTATCACCGACTCATCCTGATCGGCCTGGTTGCACAAGTGAGGGTTCGGTGACCACTCCTCAAGGGGGGGTACTGTTATGAATGTGCTAGAGATGGTTTCTGAGCAGAGGCTCCCTCTGGTGGTTACAGACAGTACTGAACCTTTCAGCGAGGAGTGGCAATCTGGAATCTCGGACTGGTCTGATATAAGGGAGGTTCCCTCCCATGATGGTTGCCGGTGATCAATTGTTCTTGTCTCAATTGTGGTTCCTGGTTCATTTGGAAGTTTGCTGGAGTCCTGCCTGCATCTCCTGCTTTCAGATAAGATATTTTTGCTTTTCTTTTTTGCTTGCTTTTTGCATTGTTTTCTGCACTTTTGTGGAGGTCAGCCAGGTCCCCTCCTGGGGCCTGAGCTCCTCACAGTTTTTCTGCAGCCACTGTTATTTGCTAATTTGCTTTTTTCCGGTTTTTTCAGCGGCTGCAGCTTGGTTTTTGTTCACACTGAGAGCTGATTTAGTGGGTGGCGAGATCGTGTGATCTCAGTATTTTTGTAATCAGAATTGTTGGATTTTGTACGGTTTTCTGGTTGCAGAAAGTAATCTCTCCTGTCCTATCCTATTTAGTCAGCTAGTGGCCCCAGCGTTTGCTCAGTCTATTTTTTGCCTATGTTTGTATTTTATTCTTGTCTAACCGCCATTATATGTTTGGGGGCTTCCTATTTTCTTTGGGATCTGCTCCGGGGCAGATAGCTTTCATCTTTCTGCCTTTAGGTGTAGTTATCTCTCAGGCTGTGACGATGCGTCTAGGATCAACGTAGGAACGCTCCATGGCTACCTCTAGTTGTGTCGTTAGTTTAGGAATCTGCAACCCATCAGTTACCAACATCTCAGGTGTTCGGCTGCCCTGCTGTTGTTCCTGTCCTCCTCAGCTACCGAAACATAACACCTTTTAACCAAAGTTCCGTACATTGTTAGGTAACCCCCAACAAGATACAGAACTTTATTTAAAAGGTGAAATACTTTGCTAATACACAACCAGGGACACAACTTTGGACAAAAGGTAAAATTATTTTACCTTTTACCCAAAGTTATGTGCCTGCTTTTGTATAACCTATAAATGTTACCTTTATTTTACCTTTGACAACCAAAGTTGTCTACCTTGTTGTGTTTTATGTACAGTATGTTACCTTTTGTCCAAAATGAGTCCCTGTTTGTGTATTAGCAAAGTATTTCACATTTTAACCAAAGTTCTGTACATTGTTAGGTAATCCCCAACAAGGTACAGAACTTTGTTTAAAAGGTGAAATACTTTGCTAATACACAACAAGGGACACAACTTTGGACAAAAGGTAAAATTATTTTACCTTTTACCCAAAGTTATGTGCCTGCTTTTGTATAACCAATAAATGTTACCTTTATTTTACCTTTGACAACCAAAGTTGTCTACCTTGTTGTGTATTATGTACAGTATGTTACCTTTTGTCCAAAGTTGGTCCCTGTTGTGTATTAGCAAAGTATTTCACCTTTTAACCAAAGTTCTGTACATTGTTAGGTAATCCCCAACAAGGTACAGAACTTTTTTTAAAAGGTGAAATACTTTGCTAATACACAACCAGAGACACAACTTTAGACAAAAGGTAAAATTATGTTACCTTTTACCCAAAGTTATGTGCCTGCTTTTGTATAACCAATAAATGTTACCTTTATTTTACCTTTGACAACCAAAGTTGTCTACCTTGTTGTGGATTATGTACAGTATGTTACCTGTTATCCAAAGTTGTGTCCCTGGTTGTGTATTAAAAAGTATTTCACTTTTTAACTAAAGTTCTGTACATTGTTAGGTAATCCCCAACAAGGTACAGAACTTTGTTTAAAAGGTGAAATACTTTGCTTTTACACAACCAGGAACACAACTTTGGACAAAAGGTAAAATTATTTTACCTTTTACCCAGTTATGTGACTGCTTTTGTATAACCAATAAATGTTACCTTTATTTTACCTTAGAAATAAATGACAGACAACCATTTCAATAAACCAAATTAACATTTATTTTTAGAAAATTTTAACAATGTTTTTTAAATGTCGAAAATATTAAACTTTTTTTTCAATGTGAAAAATATTTATTTTTTCAATGTGAAATAATATTTTTTTTTAATAATTTTTTTTATTACAAACACAAAATCACAGGTTTGTGTAGTGTGGGGTGGAGATACTACTGGAGGGCTGTGGATAGTGTTGAGAAAGTACTGGGATGGTGTTGGGGAAGGATCAGGTAAAAGAGGTGAAGGAGTGGAAAAAGAAATGGAACGGGTGGAGAGTGGTGTTGTGAATGTGCTAGAGATGGTTTCTGAGCAGAGGCTCCCTCTGGTGGTTACAGACAGTACTGAACCTTTCAGCGAGGAATGGCAATCTGGGATCACTGACTGGACTGATATAAGGGAGGTTCCCTCCCATTTGGTCGCCGTGATCAATTGTTCTTGGCTCAATTGTGGTTCCTGGTTCATTTGGAAGTTGCTGTGGTCTTGCCTGCACCTGCTGCTTTCAGATAAGATATTTTCTGCTTTTCTTTTTGTGCTTGCTTTTTATAGTGTTCTGCACTTTTGGAGGTCAGCTGGGTCCCCTCCTGGGCCTGTGCTCCTCTCAATTTATCTGTAGCCACTGTTATTTGTTCATTTGCTTTTTCCTGTTTTTTCAGTGGCTGCGGCTTTGTTTTGTTACACCAGAGATCTGATTTAGGTGGTAGAGATCGTGTGATCTCAGATTTTTTGGCAATCAGACGTGCTGATATTTTTTAGGGTTTTTGTTGGATTGCAGTCAGAAGTCTTTCCTGTACTTTTCTGTCTAGACAGATTTGGCCCCAACGTTTGCTCATTCTATTTTCTGTCTGTGTCCGTGCTATCTTTTTGTCTAACCGCCATTATATGTTTGGGGGCTTCCTATTTTCTTTGGGGATCTGCTCCGGGCAGATAGCTTTCATCTTTCTGCCTTTAGGTGTAGTTATCTCTCAGGCTGTGACGAGGCGTCTAAGATCAATGTAGGAACGCTCCACGGCTACCTCTAGTTGTGTGGTTAGTTCAGGTTACTGCAATCCAATAGGTTCCAGACTCTCTGGTGTATTACCGTTTTTGCTTTTCTCCTCAGCTACCTAAACATAACAGTATCACCGGCCAAAAACTAAAATTATATGGTACTCACAGAAGGGAAAAATAGTTTGTAAAGAAAAAAGTTGTCAGAGTTGTCAGAGATTTTTTTTTCTGTTTGTTGCATTTTTTCCCTCTTTCTCTCTGGGTGCTGAGGAGGATTTTTATTATTTTTCTCTCAATGGAGTTTGCATAGTTGTCTTGCCGTGTGGATCAGCTTGCCACTGAGGTTCGGAGTATTGCTTCCTATCTTGCTGGGTTGCCGGTTGTGGAACCTAGGATCCCCATGCCAGATTTGTTTTTGGGGGATCGGGCTAAATTTCTGAATTTCAAAAATAACTGTAAGTTGTTTTTTTGCCTTGAAGCCTAAGTCCTCAGGGAACGCAGCACAGCAGGTTCAAATTGTCATCTCTCTCCTGCGCGGCGAGCCTCAGGATTGAGCTTTTTCCCTGACACCTGGGGATCCTGTTTTGAATGATGTTGATGTATTTTTTCAGGCTCTGGGGTTGTTGTACGATAAACCTAATGTCACTGATCAGGCTTAGAAGACCTTGTTGGCATTAAGTCAGGGCTGTGAAGCCGCTGAACTGTACTGTCAGAAATTTCGAAAGTGGGCAGTCCTGACCAATGATGATGCTTTGGCAGCCGTTTTTCGGAAGGGTCTGTCAGAGAATGTAAAGGACGTTATGATGGGATTACCTGTACCCTCTGGTCTCAATGATTCTATGTCTTTGGCTATTCAAATTGACAGACGTTTGCGTGAGCGCAGAGGTATGCGTGAGATGGTGTTGCCTTGTGGGCCAGCTCCTGAGCCCATGCAGTGTAATGGAGTGACTTCTGGGGCACAGTGTCATGAATTTCGAAAGCGCAATGGGTTATGTTTCTACTGTGGTGACGCCTCTCATGCTATTTCCATCTGCCCTAAGCGGGGAAGACGTTTTGCGCGCTCAGTTGTCTTGGGTAGTGTTCAGACTAAATTTCTGTTGACTGTTACCCTGATTTGCTCCATGTCCACATTTTCGGCTCAGGCTTTTGTTGATTCAGGAGCAGCTATTAACCTGATGGATTTCGACTTTGCCAAACGTTGTGGCTTTCCCATGATACCCCTGCAGAAGTCTATTCCGCTACTGGGTATTGATTCTACCCCTTTGGCGGAGAATAAACCCCAGTTTTCTACTCAGATGATAATGAGGGTTGAACCAGATCATCAGGAGAGTTGCAAATTTCTGGTGTTGCATAATCTGCATGACATTATTGTTCTGGGTTTCCCTTGGTTGCAGATTCATAACCCTGTTTTGGATTGGAAATCTGTGTCTGTGACCAGTTGGGGCTGCCAATGTGTTAATGCTGGCACTCCTGTTTTTTCTGTCTCTCCCCAGTCTCAGGATGTTCCTGACTTTTTGACTGATTTTTCTGATGTGTTTAGTGAAAGTAAGTCTGTGTCCTTACCTCCTCACAGAAACTACGATTGCACTATTGAGTTAGTGCCTGGTGGTAAATTTCCTAAGGGTCGCCTTTTTAACTTATCTGTATCTGAACACGATGCCATGCGATCTTATATCAAGGAGTCATTGGAGAAGGGTCATATCAGACCATCCTCTTCACCCTTGGGTGCCGGTTTTTTCTTTGTGGCCAAAAAGGATGGTTCATTGAGGCCGTGTATTGATTATCGCCTTCTGAATAAGATCACTGTGAAATATCAATATCCATTACCCTTGATTTCTGACTTGTTTTCCAGAGTGAAAAGTGCTAGTTGGTTTACCAAGCTTGACCTCAGGGGGCGTATAACCTTATTCGTATTAAGCACGGGAAATAAATGGAAGATGGTGTTTAATACCCCAGAGGGGCATTTTGAGTACCTAGTGATGCCCTTTGGGCTCACTAATGCTCCTTCCGTCTTCCAATCCTTCATGAATGATATTTTCAGGGATTTTGTGGATAAATTTCTGATTGTTGATTTGGATGATATCTTGATTTTTTCCAATGACTGGCACTCTCATGTGAAACATGTTCGGACTGTTTTCCAGATTTTGAGAGCGAATGCACTGTATGTGAAGGGATCTAAGTGTCTTTTTGGCGTACAGAAGGTCTCATTTCTGGGATTCATTTGTCTCCGTCTGTTATTGAAATGGAACCGGTCAAGGTTCAGGCCATCTGTGATTGGGTTCAACCTACAGTCATGGCCAAAAGTTTTGAGAATGACACAAATATTATATTTTCACATGATCTGCTGCCCTCTGGTTTTTATGTGTGTTTGACAGATCTTTTTATCACAGACAGAAATATAATAATTTGCAAACATATGAGTAACAAAAGCTTATATTGACAGTTAGAATGAGTTAATGCAGCAAGTCAATATTTGCAGTGTTGACTAGGGATGAGCGATACGATACTGCAAATATCGGGTATCGGCCGATATTAGCTGTATCGGACTTTCGATTCCGAGTTCCGATATTGTCGTCTTATCGGATACCGGAATCGGAATTGTCACTGTCACTGTCAGTGTCCGTCGGTCGGGTCTGTCAGGAGTCAGCGGCACTTACCTGGCAGAAGATCTCCGGCGGTCACGGCCTGGACTGCTTGATGGCCGCCATCATCTTTCCCCGGCGGTCACATGCAGTTTCTCCGCGATAACTGCAGTGACTGCTGGGTAATCCCGGCCGTAAAGCAGTCAGTCCGATGACGTCACCGCCGGGAAGCAGGTAATCAGCTGTGCTGCGTCGCGATGACAGGCTCTGCCTGTCATTGCGATGTAGCAGAGCTGGATCGTGTGGGACTGTCGTTACTATGGACTGCGTCGGACAGGTGATATACTGTTGGTTTGTTTTTTCCTTTTTTTACAGGAGATCGATGGCGTCGCAGGAATGAGAGTATAATAAAAGAAATGAAAACTGTGTTGTCTCTTTTATTTCATTAAAAGACTTTTTTCTTGCTTTGTCTTTTTTTTATACATTTAAAAACTTTGGGATTAATAATGGATCGGTGTCTTATTGACGCCTATCCATTATTAACCGGGCTTATTGTCACCGTGCAATCAACGGTGACATTAACCCCTTATTACCCCACTTGCCACCGCTACAGGGCAGTGGGAAGAGCCAGGTAAAGTGCCACAATTGGCACATCTTTTGATGCGCCAAATGTGGGGCTGCTGTAGCCTGGTATTATCAGGCTGTTGAGGGCCAAAATCCATGGGCCTTGACAGTCTTTTAATACCAGGCCGCAGCAGTCTGCATTTTACTTGGCTGGTTAACAAAAATAGGGGGACCCCTACGCCGGTTTTTTTTTCGAGGGGATCCCCTATTTTTGTTAACCAGCCAAGCTAAGCAGACTGCTGTGGCCTGGTATTATCAGGCTTGCAAGGTCCATGCATATTGGATCCTTACCAGCCTGAAAAACCAGGCCTCAGCAGTCTGCTTCATCTGGCTGGTTAACAAAAATAGGGGGGACCCCACGCCAATTTTTTTCGAGGGGATCCCCTATTTTTGTTAATCAGCCAAGATATGCAGACTGCTGTGGCCTGGTATTATCAGGCTGGCAAGGTCCATGGATCTTGGCTCCTTAACAGCCTGAAAATCCAGGCCTCAGCGGTCTGCTTCATCTGGCTGGTTAACAAAAATAGGGGGGACCCCACGCCAATTTTTTTCGAGGGGATCCCCTATTTTTGTTAATCAGCCAAGATATGCAGACAGCTGTGGCCTGGTATTATCAGGCTGGCAAGGTCCATGGATCTTGGCTCCTTAACAGCCTGAAAATCCAGGCCTCAGCGGTCTGCTTCATCTGGCTGGTTAACAAAAATAGGGGGGACCCCACGCCAATTTTTTTCGAGGGGATCCCCTATTTTTGTTAACCAGCAAAGATAAGCAGACTGCTGTGGCCTGGTATTATCAGGCTGGCAAGCAGGGTCGGACTGAGCCACCGGGAACCGGAGAAACCTCCGGTGGGCCCCAGCTCCTGCGTGGTGGGCCCTGATTTGAAAGGATAGGTCGCGGGGCAGAGGGGGCGGTGGCCCCGGGCCCCGCGCTCTGAGGGGGCCCACCCGGAGCTACGCTACAGTAACGCCGATACAGTTACATTCTGCAGCAGAGCAGGGAGAATCGATCTTCCTGCTCTGCCGCCCAGAAGCTATGGGGCCTGAACAGGCGTTGGGGGGGCCCGGTGCCAGCAGTGGGCCCCCCACCCGTCATCGGAGGGTCAGCTGTATCGGCATCCAGCCGATACAGCTGACCGCATAGAGAGAGAAGGAGCGAGCGCTCCTTCTCTCCCATAATCCCCCTCTCAGCGTCTGACAGCGGGCGCTATGACATCACCTGCCGGCGCCCGCTGTCAGACGCTGAGAGGGAGAACAGTGAGCAGCACAGGAGCCGGGAGGTGAGTATTGTTTTTTTTTTTTTTTTTAATGGGGGTGCATTATACTACAGAGGCTGTATATGGGGGGTGCATTATACTACAGAGGCTGTATATGGGGGCTGCATTATACTACAGAGGCTCCATATTGGGGTGCATTATACTACAGAGACTCCCTATGGGGATGCATTATACTACAGAGGCTGCCTATGGGGGTGCATTATAATATAGCGGCTGCCTATGGTGGTGCATTATATTATAGACTCTGCCTATGGGGGTTTATTATAATATAGAAGCTGCCTATGGGGGTGCATTATACTATATTGAGGACTATCTGGTGTATTATGCTGTATGGATGCTATCTAGGGGCCATCATACAGTGTTGGACCCATTAAATAGTTTGGGGACATTAAGGGGTCAGTATATATCCAGTGAGGGGCATTATTCTGTGTATAGGGGAGATGTACAGGGGGAGACTTGGGACATTATTAAATGTAAAGTGGACACTTATTGTTATAGGGGAACTCGGGTTACTGTGACTGTCAAAGGGGCACACAGGACATTATTACAGTCTAGGGGACAAAATGTGGTCACTTTTTTCTAGGGCACTTGCACCCGGCATTACTATATTCTAGAGGGTGCTTTAAAATTTAGAGGTCACACAGAACCACACAGCAGGTGCAGTAATAGGGACACATACGGCAGCAGCAGCAGCTCAGTATTGGGTATAACGTGCAGTAATAGGGACACATACGGCAGCAGCGGCTCAGTATTGGGGTATCAGGTGCAGTAATAGGGACACATATGGCAGCAGCGGCTCAGTATTGGGGTATCAGCAGGATGACGAGTTTGTGCAGGTTGAGAATAGTCCAATTGGTGACCAAGACAGTGCTAAAAATATGAGAAGTGAAATGTGTCTTTGTTGTAATCTCTGCAGTCGAGTCCTGGCTGGAGAAGTCGTCATGTCGGTCTGGGCCAGATGGAAAAGAAATGAAAAGTGAACAATTCCATTAGAAAGAACATCAGCGGTAAGTCATTATCTGTACCTGTGCTGTAATCTATTATATGTTCTGTAGGACTGGTATTATTTACCACAGACCATATGGCGGTAATATCAATATTGGTCTTTTTAATATAGATTATTTTTGGCAACAGCGCGGTCATTTGCTGAGGTTCTCTGATTAGGGGCCCACTCAGAAGTTTCGCCCCCACTAAACCAAAACCCTAGCTACGCCTCTGGCTCTCTCTCTAGTCTTTCTTTCTCTCTCTAGTCTTTCTCGCTCTCTGTTCTTTCTTTCTCGCTCTCTGTTCTTTTTTCTCTCTGTTCTTTCTTTCTCTCTCTCTTTTCTTTCTTTCCTCTCTTTCTTTCACTGTTTGTTCTTTCTCTCTCGCTGCTCTTTCTTTCTTTTCCTCAGTACCAGCCACTGTGCCCTCATTACCAGTCAGTGTGATCAGCAGTGCTAAATGGGTACGCTTGGGGCCAGGATATGGGTGTGATTAGCTGTTAAATGGGTGTGGTCGGGGCGTGGCCTAAAATTTGCAGCGACGCCCTATGCGCGCCGCAGCCTTTAACCCTCTTTCCTGTCTTCAAAATTTGGGAGGTATGCTGTATGACCTCACTACAACTTCTGGCCATGCTCCTGATGAGCGCGACGGATGGTCTCCTGAGGGATCTCCTCCCACACCTGGACTAAAGCATCCACCAACTCCTGGACAGTCTGTGGTGCAACGTGGCATGGCCTAAAATTTGCTGCAGCAGGCACAGCGTGCCACAGCCTTTGTCCCTCTTTCCGTTCTTCAAAGGTTGGAAGTATGATGGTGGGCCCCAAGAATATTTTTTCTCTGGTGGGGCCAAGGTACTCCAGTCCGACGCTGCTGGCAAGGTCCATGGATATTGGCTCCTTAACAGCCTTAACCCCTTACTGCCATCGGACGTACTATCCCGTCCATGGTACCTGGGCCCGTATGACCGGGGACGGGATAGTACGTCCAGCCCTTTAATGCGACATTGCGACTTAAGTCGCAATGATCGCATTAAAATTCCGACGCCATCTTACCTCAGGAGAGATGGCGCCGGCATCCCGGGGTCTGTCACCGCCCACCCTCACTCCCGATCGCTGTGATTGGCTGTTCAATTCTGAACAGCCAATCGCAGCCTTTCTCACTGTTTCAGCCAATCCGATGGGCTGAAACAGTGAGATCCCAGGCTAGAATCGAGTACCGATGTACTCGATCCTAGGCCTGGGCATAGAAAGGAGCAGACCCCCCCTGGATTGGCGCGATCGCCGATCACATCGATCGCGCCAATCGCAGGGCACAGCCGCGGTGTATCCGCGCTGTGCCCTGCCTGTACCTGCCTGGATCGGTGCAGTAATAGCACCGATCCTAGGCCGGAGCCTAGGACAGGCCCAGTAGGGCCTGCAGCTGCTGATTGGCGCGATCGATGTCATCGACGATCGCGCCAATCACAGGGCACAGCAGCGGTGTGACCGCTCTGTGCCCTGCTTCCTGACCTGCCGGTGACCTGCCTAGGAATCGGAGCAGTGAGCTCCGATTACTAGGCCGGTGCCTAGCAACCGGCAAAACAAGGGTCTCCTCTGATTGGTGGGATCGATGTGATCATCGATCCCACCAATGACAGGTCACAGCAGCGATGTGACCGCTCTGTGACCTGTCTGCAAACTGGATCTGACCTGTCTGACCGCACTGTAGGGGTCCTCACACTTGCTGAGGATTCCTGCAGTGCGGTCACACGCCAGATCTCCTCCTGTGCTGGGCCTTGTGGTGCCACAGTAGCCTGTGACACCACAACTCCTGCTGAAGAAAGAAGAGAGAAGAAAGAAGAGAGAAGAAGAAGAGAGAAGAAAGAAGAAAAAAAAGAGAAGAAAGAAGAGAGACTACAAACGTGAGTTTTTGAGCCCCGATCCCTGCCCGATCCACCCCAATCCCCCCATTCCCCCCTCCCCCTTCCCTTTCCCCCTCTTTTTACCCCCCCTTTGCACACATTTAGCAGCAGCCGAGCGTTGATTGGTGACGCAGTTCACCGATCAACACTCGTGCTCGTTTTTCTTTTGCACCCCCCTCCGTGCGCACTTCCAGCAGCCGCGGAACTTTGATAAGTGACACCAGTCACTTATCAGAGCTTGTTCCTGCAGTTTTTTTTTTTTTTTTCACTCCCCTTTCCGCCACTCCTGTGCGCACTTCCAGCAGCCGCGGAACTTTGATAAGTGACACCAGTCACTTATCAGAGCTCGTTCCTGCAGGTTTTTTTTTTTTTTCACCCCACTTTCCGCCACTCCCGTGCGCACATCTAGCAGCCGCGGAACTTTGATAAGTGACACCAGTCACTTATCAGAGCTCGTTCCTGCAGTTTTTTTTTTTTTCACACCACTTTCCGCCACTCCCGTGCGCACATCTAGCAGCCGCGGAACTTTGATAAGTGACACCGGTCACTTATCAGAGCTCGTTCCTGCCGTTTTTTTTTTTTTTTTTTTCACTCCCCTTTCCGCCACTCCTGTGCGCACTTCCAGCAGCCGCGGAACTTTGATAAGTGACACCAGTCACTTATCAGAGCTCGTTCCTGCAGTTTTTTTTTTTTTTCACTCCCCTTTCTGCCACTCCTGTGCGCACATCCAGCAGCCGCGGAACTTTGATAAGTGACACCAGTCACTTATCAGAGCTCGTTCCTGCAGTTTTTTTTTTTTCACCCCACTTTCCGCCACTCCCGTGCGCACATCTAGCAGCCGCGGAACTTTGATAAGTGACACCGGTCACTTATCAGAGCTCGTTCCTGCCGGTTTTTTTTTTTTTTTTTCACTCCCCTTTCCGCCACTCCTGTGCGCACATCTAGCAGCCGCGGAACTTTGATAAGTGACACCGGTCACTTATCAGAGCTCGTTCCTGCCGTCTTTTTTTTTTTCACTCCCCTTTCCGCCACTCCTGTGCGCACATCCAGCAGCCGCGGAACTTTGATAAGTGACACCAGTCACTTATCAGAGCTCGTTCCTGCATTATTTTTTTTCACTCCCCTTTCCGCCACTCCTGTGCGCACATCCAGCAGCCGCGGAACTTTGATAAGTGACACCAGTCACTTATCAGAGTTCGTTCCTGCAGTTTTTTTTTTTTCACTCCACTTTCCGCCACTCCCGTGCGCACATCTAGCAGCCGCGGAACTTTGATAAGTGACACCGGTCACTTATCAGAGCTCGTTCCTGCCGTTTTTTTTTTTTTTTTCACTTCCCTTTCCGCCACTCCTGTGCGCACATCCGGCAGCCGCGGAACTTTGATAAGTGACACCGGTCACTTATCAGAGCTCATTCCTGCCGTTTTTTCTTTTTCACTTCCCTTTCCGCCACTCCTGTGCGCACATCCGGCAGCCGCGGAACTTTGATAAGTGACACCGGTCACTTATCAGAGCTCGTTCCTGCCGTTTTTTTTTTTTTTTCACTTCCCTTTCCGCCACTCCTGTGCGCACATCCGGCAGCCGCGGAACTTTGATAAGTGACACCGGTCACTTATCAGAGCTCGTGCCTGCTGGTTTAGACTTTTTTTCACAGGCATTTTTTTCCCTATTCTCTTTCTTTTCTTTTAGCTTTTTCCTTTCAGCATAGTTTGCACCAACCACTATCCCCCCCCACACACACACACAGTTATAAATAAAGTTCACACAAAGCACCACATTCACAAAAAAAATGTCCCGCTCGTCACGTTCTTCCCAACAGCGCTATTCAGTGGAAGAGGCATACGCTTTACTTGCCTCCGACACTGATAGCGAGGGAGAGGATCCCACATTTCTTTACTTTTCAGATTCTTCATCCTCTTCTTCTTCTTCCTCCTCTTCCTCATCTTCCTCCTCGGGTCCTGCGGAACCGCCACGCAGACGCCCCAGGACAGAAGATGAGGCAGCGCCCACCCCTGAAAATGAACCAGCGCACCCCTCTTCGGACCCCATATGGACCCCGCCCCCGAAAATTACGAGCCACTGATTCCTGATTTTGTGGCAGAATCAGGAATCAAGTTTGACACCACGGGCCTCAGAGAAATAGACTTTTTCAAAGTCTTTTTCTCTGAGGATTTTATTAACCTCGTGGTGGAGCAAACTAATTTGTACGCTCGGCAATTTTTGGCGCAAAACCCAGTGTCATCATTTTCCAACTGGTCTCCTGTAGACGCAGGTGAAATGATGCAGTTTTGGGGCCTGGTCCTCCATATGGGGATCCTGAAGAAGCCAGAACTTCGGCAATATTGGAGTGTTGATATTTTATACAACACTCCACTGTTCCGAATGGTCATGGCTCGGACGCGTTTTGAGGCCATCCACAAATTCCTGCATTATAATGATAATGCACAGTGTCCCCCACAAAATGACCCCAACTTTGACCGTCTGTTCAAAGTTCGGCCGGTCATCGAACACTTCAGCAAAAAGTTTGCTGAAGTGTACGTGCCCCAAAGGGACATCTGCGTGGATGAGTCCTTGGTTCATTTTAAGGGACGGCTCAGATTCCGCCAGTACCTGCCCAGCAAGAGGGCAAGGTACGGAATTAAACTCTACAAGCTGTGCGAGAGTACCTCAGGGTACACGCACAGCTTTAGAGTTTACGAAGGAAAGGACACCAGGATTGAACCCCCTGAGTGTCCCCCCGTCCTGGGAGTGAGTGGGAAAATTGTGTGGGATTTGGTGCACCCACTGCTGGATAAAGGTTATCACCTTTACACCGATAACTTTTATTCCAGCGTCCCACTCTACAAATCCCTCTCTGCGCGAGGTACCGCAGCTTGCGGTACCGTCCGCAAAAATCAGAGAGGCCTCCCGAAGACGCTACTTGGGCAGATGCTCAGAAAGGGTGAGAGCAGAGCCCAATGTAGCGACCACCTGTTGGTGGTCAAGTACAAGGACAAGAGGGATGTCCTTCTCTTGACCACCATACATGGTGATGGCAGCGCCCTCAGCACTGTACGGGGTACCTCTACACAGGTCCGCAAACCGGACTGTGTACTGGGGTACAATAAATACATGGGGGGTGTTGATCTCTCTGATCAACTCCTCCAACCGTACAGTGCTTTGAGAAAGGCCAAGGTGGTACAAGAAGCTGTCCGTGCACATCGTCCAAATGGCAATGCTCAACGCTTTCCTGCTGTCACGATGTGCACGCAACAGCGATACGACGTACCTTCAGTTCCAGGAGGTAGTGGTTAAGGCCCTGATGTTTGGCGCTCAGGAAACAGCGGGCCCCAGTACTTCTGGAACTGAAGGTGCTCGTATCATACCAGGTCAGCATTTCCCGGGGGTGGTCCCGCCAACTGGAAGCAAAGGTAAGCCGCAAAAAAGGTGCCGAGTGTGTTACAAAAGGGGAATACGCAAGGACACCACTTACCAATGCGACACCTGCCCCGAAAAACCTGGCCTGTGTATGAAGGATTGTTTCAAATTGTACCACACCTCAATGCACTACTAATTTACTTTACAGGAAAGATTAGTTCCAGAAGGGGGGCACATTTAGAAAAGTTCCTTGGGAGTCTACTTTCCAAAATTATGTCACTTGTGGTTTTTTTTTTACTGTTTAGGCACATCAGGAGCTCTGCAAACGGAACATGACGCCCGCAGACCATTCCATCAGTCTGCATTCCAAAACGTCACGACTTCCCTTCTGAGCTCCGACTTGTGCCCAAACAGTTTTTTCCCACATATGGGGCACCAGTGTACTCAGGACAAATTGGACAACAATTTTTGGTGTCCAATTTCTCCTCTTACCCTTGGGAAAATAAAAAATTGGGGACTAAAACATCATTTTTGTGAGGATAAAAGTAGGATTTTTTATTTTTACACCTGGGCATTATAAACTTTAGTGAAACACTTGGGGGTTCAAAATGCTCACCACACACCTAGATAAGTTCCTTAGGGGGTCTAGTTTCCAAAATGGGGTCACTTGTGGGGGTTTCCACTGTTTAGGCACATGAGGGGCTCTGCTAACGGAACATGACGCCCGCAGACCATTCCATCAAAGTCTGCATTCCAAAACGTCACTGCTTCCCTTCTGCGCCCTGCCATGCGCCCAAACAGTGGTTCCCCCCAACATATGGGGTATCAGTGTACTCAGGACAAATTGGACAACAACTTTTGTGGTCCAATTTCTCCTGTTACCCTTGGGAAAATAAAAAATTGGGGACTAAAACATCATATTTGTGGAAATTTTTTTTTTTTTTTTATTCACGCCAGGGCATTATAAACTTTAGTGAAACACTTTGGGGTTCAAAGTGCTCACCACACACCTAGATAAGTTCCTTAGGGGGTCTAGTTTCCAAAATGGGGTCACATGTGGGGGGTTTCCACTGTTTAGGCACATCAGGGGCTCTGCTAACGGAACATGACGCCCGCAGACCATTCCATCAAAGTCTGCATTCCAAAACGTCACTGCTTCCCTTCCGAGCCCTGCCATGTGCCCAAACAGTGTATCCCCCCAACATATGGGGTATCAGCGTACTCAGGACAAATTGGACAACCACTTTTGGGGTCCAATTTCTCCTCTTACCCTTGGGAAAATAAAAAATTGGGGACTAAACGATCAGGTTTGTGGAAAAAATATGATTTTTATTTTCACGCCCGGGCGTTATAAACTTCTGTGAAGCACTTGGGGCTTCAAAGTGTTCACCACACACCTAGATAAGTTCCTTAGGGGGTCTAGTTTCCAAAATGGGGTCACTTGTGAGGGGTTTCCACTGTTTAGACACATCAGGGCCTCTACAAATGCGACATGGTGTCCAGCCAATTCCGCGTTGAAAAAGTCAAACGGAGCTCCTTTCCTTGCGACCTCTGCCGTGCGCCCAAAAAGTGGTTTACCCCAACATATGGGGTATCGGCATGCTCAGGACAAATTGCATAAAAACTTTTGGGGTCTTGTTACCCTTGGGAAAATAAAAATTGGGGTGAAAAGATCATTTTTGTGGAAAAAATATGATTTTTTATTTTCACGGCTCTACGTTATAAACTTGTGTGAATCACTTGGAGGTTCAAAGTGCTCACCACACATCTAGATAAGTTCCTTAAGGGGTCTAGTTTCCAAAATGGGGTCACTTGTTGGGGGTTTCCACTGTTTAGGCACATCAGGGGCCCTCCAAACGTGACATGGCGTCCGTTCGCAATTCCAGCCAATTTTGGTTTGGAAAAGTCAAACGGCGCTCCTTCCCTTTCAAGCCCTGCCGTGTGCCCAAACAGTGGTTCCCCCCCACATATGGGGTATCAGCGTACTCAGGATAAGTTGGACAACAACTTTTGTGGTTCAATTTCTCCTCTTACCCTTGGGAAAATAAAAATTTGGGGACTAAAACATCATGCTTGTGGAAAAAATATGATTTTTTTTCTTCACGGCTCTACATTACAAACTTGCGTGAAGCACTTGAGGGTTCAAACTACTCACCACACATCTAGATAAGTTCCTTAGGGGGTCTAGTTTCCAAAATGGGGTCACGTGTGGGGGGTTTCCACTGTTTAGGCACATCGGGGCCTCTCCAAACGCGACATGGCGTCCGTTCTCAATTCCAGCCAATTTTGGTTTGGAAAAGTCAAACTGCGCTCCTTCCATTCCGAGCTCTGCCGTGTGCCCAAACAGTGGTTTTCCCTCACATATGGGGTATCGGCGTACTCAGGAGAAATTGCACAACAACTTTATCAGTCCTTTTTCTCCTTTTTCCCTTGTGAAAATAAAAAAAATGTTTGTAAAAGATCATTTTTGTGACTAAAAAGTAAAATGTTAATTTTTTCCTTCCATGTTGCTTCAGCTCCTGTGAAGCACCTGAAGGGTTAATAAACTTCTTGAATGTGGTTTTGAGTACCTTGAGGGGTGTAGTTTTTAGAATGGTGTCACTTTTGGGTATTTTCTGCTATATAGACCCCTCAAAGTGACTTCAAATATGAGGTGGTCCCGAAAAAAAATGGCTTTGTAAATTTTGTTGTAAAATGAGAAATCGCTGGTCAACTTTTAACCCTTATAATTTCCTAACAAAAAAAAATTTTGTTTCCAAAATTGTGCTGATGTAAAGTAGACATGTGGGAAATGTTATTTCTTAACTATTTTGTGTGACATATTTCTCTGTTTTAAGGGAATAAAAATTCAAAGTTTGAAAATTGCAAAATTTTCAAAATTTTTGCCATATTTGCGTTTTTTTCATAAATAAATGCAAGTTATATGGAAGAAATTTTACCACTATCATGAAGTACAATATGTCACGAGAAAACAATCTCAGAATCGCGAAGATCCGTTGAAGCGTTCCAGAGTTATAACCTCAGACAGTGGTCAGAATTGTAAAAATTGGCCCGGTCATTAACGTGCAAACCACCCTTGGGGTGAAGGGGTTAAATACCATGCCTCAGCAGCAGGGGCGTACATAGAAATCATGGGGCCCCATAGCAAAAGTCTGAATGGGCCCCCCCCCAAAAAAAAAAACCCAGAGCCATTGTAAATGTAAAGTGCCAGCACAGTGAGGGGACACATTAAACAAAAAAATGTATTATGCCCCATAGATTGTGCCCCATAGATGCTCCATAGTATAGGCCCTTATGCTGCCGCAGCTGCTGCAACCAAAAAAAAAAAAAAGACATACTCACCTTTCGTCGCTGGGGGCCAGGTGCCGGTGTCCTGAGCAGGGGGTGACACCAGGTGCCGATGTCACCGCTCGCTCAGGGCCCCGGCACCTGAGATATTTACCTGTCCTCTCTCCACTGCTGAGTGCCGCTGTCTTCGGGGTCCTCCAGCAGTGAATGATCAGGCAGAGGGCGCGGCGCGCACTAACGACGTCATCGCGCCCTCTGACCTGAACATTGCAGCAAGAGGACGCGAGCAACGGTGGAACGGGACAGGTAAATATCCCTTATACTCACCCTTCCGCCGGCGCGGTCTGTGCAGCCCCTGCTCTTCTCCCACGGTCTCTGCCGCCAGTGTTCAGCGGTCACGCGGGACAGCTCATTAAAGTCATGAATATGTGCGTATTCATGACTGTAATGAGCGGTACCACCTGACTGCTGAACACAGGCGTCGGAGACCGTGGGAGAAGAGCAGGGGCTGCAGATACCGCACCAGGAGGGGTGAGTATATAGAAGAGCTGCGCTCCCCTCCCCCGCCGACCCCCTGGTAGTACTGTGTCAGCACAGCTACCCGACCGTCGAGGGCCCCCTCACCTGTCCGGGCCCCATAGCAGCTGCTTGGTCTGCTTCATTCACGGTACGCCACTGCTCAGCAGTCTGCTTCATCAGGCTGGTTAACAAAAATAGGGGGGACCCGACGCCATTTTTTTTTCGAAGGGAACCCCTATTTTTGTTAATCAGTTCCCTCTGACGTCACTGATTGTGTCCCTGGCTGACCTGAAGTGAAAGTGGAAAGCAATCAATTAAGCTTTCCACTTCCTCTCCTGTCAGCCAGGAGAGGAACTCATTCATTTGGGGGTTTACTGTGAGGCTGCAGCATTAGCTGCGGTCCCTGCAGTAAACATTAACCCTTTCTGAAGGATTACACCGTGGGACCTAACTGTGCATGGGATTTGTAAGAATAATTTTGCTTTTTTATTTTATTTTTAT
The DNA here is from genome assembly GCA_033576555.1 of Oophaga sylvatica. Taxonomy (NCBI): domain Eukaryota; kingdom Metazoa; phylum Chordata; class Amphibia; order Anura; family Dendrobatidae; genus Oophaga; species Oophaga sylvatica. The sequence goes on from JARQOD010007690.1 coordinate 19,668, forward strand.
CACAGGAAATGGTTTTTGCAGTCAAATAAAAGATGGTCAAAAACATGTGTCTTTATTTCATTAAAATGATTTTTAATTAAAGTGTGTGTGTTTTATTTTTATTTCATGCAATAGGATTAATAATTGATAGTTGTCTAATTGACAGCTCTCAATTATTAACCTGGCTTAAGGTCACCTTTCAATTGCAAGGTGGCTTTAACCCCATATTCACCCATTCGCCACCGCTACAGGGCAATGGGAATAGACGGGCAAAGTGCCAGAAAGGGCGAATCTAATTATAGATTTGTCTTTTCTGGGGTGTCTGGGGGCAGATGTTAGTAGCCAGGGGGGGGACAAATATAATGGTCCCTCTCTGGGCTATTATTATCTGCCCCCATTCGCTGGCTTTGTCTGTCTGGTTGCGAAAATAGGGCGGGAGCCCACGCATTTTTTTTAAACAATTTTACACCTCATATATATATATATTGTAAGCTTTTCAGGGGATATAGCTCTGGGATCGCCGTCTTGGGGAGACGGAGTGGCATAAAGAGACCATTCACAGACAGTAGTTCTGTTAAAAACTGGCCGCAACCAGCTTTATTAAAGTCCACAGCAAACAGAACATAATCAAAACCAAATCATAAACATAAAGCCTGGGCTTCTCCAGCCACTAATTACACTTAGATAGATTTCCCTTTCTATCCGGGTCCAGACTCTAATAGCCTGTCCCCAAAACAACACATATGTTCAGTAGTTACCAGCGTGCAGCTCACATGAGGCTCCAATGGCGTCTGAAGTCAGATCCAGACTGAGAGAGAGAGCCCCCTCTGAACTTCCAAGCAGGCACTTCTGGCTGTCTAATTAAGCAGCTGTGTTCACTCTGGGCTGAACTGCAAACCTGTCCCAGATGGAATGGAGTGAACACCGCACTGACAACCTACTTTTTATGCGCCCCAGCTAAGAAACCTGGGGGAGATATACACCCCGTCCAGTACGCACCCCTTCACTGTCTCACATATCCCCCCCCTCTTCTCCAGACCGGAGGGCTGGTCCAAAACTCCAAAGAGACAGTGAACTCTGGACAAGGCATCAGCATTACCCTGTAACTTCCCAGGTCTATGCTCCACCGAGAAATTGAACTCTTGAAGTGAAAGGAACCACCTTGTCACCCTGGCATTCCTTTCCCTGTTCTGCTTCATCCATGCCAGAGGAGCATGGTCTGATTGTAATTTAAATTTTCTACCCAAGAGGTAATAACGCAGGGAGTCCAGCGCCCACTTGATTGCGAGGCACTCTCGCTCCACAATGGCATAATTTTGTTCAGCCGGTGTCATTTTTCGACTTAGATACAGGACTGGGTGTTCTTCACCCTTCACGACCTGCAACAACACGGCCCCTAACCCCACATTAGAGGCATCAGTTTGAACCAAAAACTCTTCTCTAAAATTAGGGGTGGCCAGAACTGGTCTTTGACACAAAGCTATTTTTAACGACAGAAATGCTTTTTCTGCCTCCGGATTCCAATTTATCATTTTTGACTTCCCCCCTTTTGTCAGGTCAGTCAATGGGGCAGCAATGGAGGCATAATTTGGTATGAATCTGCAATAGTACCCAGTGATGCCCAGAAATGCTTTGACCTGTCGTTTTGTGAGGGGTACAGGCCAGTTCCGAATTGCTTCTACCTTATCAATTTGTGGCTTGATCAGCCCCCTGCCAATGACATATCCCAGGTACTTGGCCTCTTCTAGGCCAATTGCACATTTCTCTGGGTTTATGTTCAGCCCAGCTCCGCCTATCGAGTCTAAGACGGCTTGTACCTTAGCGAGGTGGCTCTCCCAATCGGAACTGAAAATTACCACATCATCCAGGTAGGCAGCTGCATAGGCTTGATGAGGGCGCAGGATCAGATCCATAAGCCTCTGAAAGGTAGCTGGGGCCCCATGCAACCCGAATGGCATCACAAGATACTGAAACAAACCTTCCGGGGTTGCAAAGGCCGTTTTTTTCTTTTGCTTCCTCAGACAGGGGTATCTGCCAGTACCCTTTTGTCAGATCGAGGGTTGTAATATAACGGGCACCCCCTAACCTCTCGATTAGCTCGTCTACCCGTGGCATCGGGTATGCGTCAAATTTCGACACTTCGTTCAACTTTCTGAAATCATTACAGAACCTCCAGGTTCCATTAGGTTTTGGGATCAGGACAATCGGGCTACACCACTCGCTTTGGGCCTCCTCAATGACCCCGAGGTCTAGCATGCGTTCGATTTCAGTAGAGACTATCTTTCTGCGGGCTTCTGGAATTCTGTATGGTTTTATCTTGACCTTAGTACCGGGCTCGGTCTCGATATGGTGTTTTACGAGAGAAGTCCGGCCGGGCAAGTCAGAAAACCTCTGCTGATTTTTCTGCAGAAACTCCCGTACTTCCTGTTTTTGGTGCACAGACAATGTCTCACCAATGGTCACAGGAGGTAGAGATGGTTTCAACCCTTTCTCTACTTCACCCGAGGCCAACAATGACTCTCTGTCCCTCCAGGACTTGATCAAATTGACATGGTACACCTGGTAGGGCTTTCGTCTCCCAGGTTGGTGTACTTTGTAAGTGACCTCGCTCATTTTCTGTACTATCTCGTATGGGCCATGCCACTTGGCCAAAAACTTACTTTCCACCGTGGGAATTAGGATTAGGACTCGATCCCCGGGGTTGAAAGTCCTAATTTTTGCTGACCGATTATATACCCTGCTTTGAGCTTCTTGGGCTCTCTGCAGATGATTCTTAACCAATGGCATAACTTTAGCCATCCTCTCTTGCATCTGGGCAATATGCTCTATAACACTCTTATATGGAGTTGTTTCGGTTTCCCATACTTCCTTGGCTATGTCTAGCAAGCCACGCGGGTGCCGACCATATACCAACTCAAAGGGAGAAAACCCCGTAGAGGCTTGGGGCACCTCTCTGACCGAAAACATTAAGTAGGGTAACAGGTAGTCCCAGTCCCGCCCATCTTTCTCTACTGCTTTCTTTAACATATGTTTCAACGTTTTGTTAAAACGTTCAACCAGCCCATCCGTCTGGGGGTGATACACGGATGTCCGAAGGTGCGAGATTTTAAGCAACTTACACAGTTCCTTCATCACCTTGGACATAAAAGGTGTGCCTTGGTCCGTGAGGATCTCTTTAGGGATTCCTGTCCTGGAAAACATATGAAAGAGTTCCCGTGCAATATTTTTAGATGCCATATTTCTTAAAGGGACAGCCTCGGGGTACCGGGTTGCATAATCAAGTACCACTAGTATGTATTGGTACCCCCTGGCTGATTTTACAATAGGACCTACCAAGTCCATCGCTACCCTTTCAAATGGTATCTCTATAACCGGCAGCGGGATTAATGGACTGCGGAAGTGAGACACCGGAGCATTTATCTGACACGTGGGGCAGGTTTTGCAATAATCCTCCACATCTCGATAAACCCCTGGCCAGTAAAACCTCTGGAGGATTCTTTCCTGGGTCTTGTCCATCCCCAGGTGCCCACCCAGCACGTGGTTATGGGACAAACCTAACACCATACTTCTATATGGCTTAGGTACTAGGAGCTGACTCACGGCCTCTCCCTTTACTTTAGTGACCCTGTATAGCAGGTCATTGTTCATGGCAAAATGGGGAAATTTTTCATCAGAGCCGGGCTCTTGTGGGATCTCATTCAGAACAGTTATATTCTCCCTGGCATGTTTAAGAGTGGGGTCTTGCAATTGCTCACTCCCAAAATTGCCATGGGACACCGGTAGGTCAGGGACATTCTGTTCTAGAGAAACATCCTCCCCCTCCCCCAACATCACCTGTAAGGGAAATTCATTTTTATCAGTATCAGCATCAATATCATGGTCATCATCATTATCATTATCATTATCAGCATCATTATCATTATCATCACATACGTTTAACGGCCCACTAGCATTGTGTTCCGCCCCTCGGGACTGCGCACCCTCAGTAGGAGCTTCATCACACTGTCCAGCAGAAACATTTTTCCCCCAGAGACCCCAAATCAGAGGAAAGTCATGACCCAAAATGGCGGGGTGCATCAAGTTCTTCACTACCCCCACTTCATACGAGATCTCCCCGAGTTTTGTGACGAAGTCCACGGAAGTTACCGGGTAGACTTTGGTGTCTCCATGTATGCACACCACGCTCAGGTGTTTATCGGGGACGAAGTCCCTATCAGCCATGCAGGCATGTACCAGAGTCACTCGACTCCCTGAGTCTAGGAGAGCCTGTACTGGGCAGCCATTTATAACCACCTGAGACAGCTGTGGGCCAGTCTCCTCGACTGGGGTGGCCACGCACACGGGTTCCGCGAGGAAAGAGAGGGTCTGTCCAGCGTCACAGTCCATAGGTTCCCCGACTAGTGGACAGTTAGCTGAAATATGACCCCGTTCACAGCATCTCCAACACTGTCTCAGGTCTGGAAGTTCAGACGGGGAGGCCTTTCTAGGCCTGGGGTCTCCTGCCAGGGAAGTATCACCCTTTCGCTCACCCATGTCCCCCGGGTCTGAACCCGTCGGTCAGCAGCCCCCCTTACCCCAACAGCTTGAACTCTCTTACCGGGAGATAACGGAGGCCGGGTACTTCGAACTGATGATCGCTCGGACGGCTGGTCACGTAGATAGTCTTTGGTGGCGAAGTACCTTTCAATCAAGCTGACCAGTTGATCGGCGTCTTTGGGATCTCCCTGTCCAACCCAGAGCTGTACCTCAGGAGGAAGGGCCCAGATGTACCGGTCCAGCACTACCTTTTCGACCATTTGGGCAGGGGTGCTGACGTCAGGTTCCAGCCACTTCTTTACTAAAGAAATCAAGTCATACATTTGTGAGCGAGCAGGCTTGTCTCGACTGTATCTCCAGTTATGTACTCTCCTAGCACGGACTGCAGCCGTCACACCCCGGCGGGCAAGAATCTCCGCTTTCAGCTTGTTATAGTCTTTGCTGTCCTGCTCGTTGAGGTCAAAATAGGCTTTTTGGGGTTCCCCAGTCAGATAGGGCGCGACCACCATGGCCCATTCAGACTGTGGCAGACTCTCCTTCTCAGCCAATCTCTCAAATATAGCCAGATATGCCTCCACATCGTCATGAGGTGTCATCTTTTGCAGAGTCTGTTTTACCGCCTTCTTTACAGCGGATAATGCCGGTGACCCGGCGTCCTCACTCGGGGACGAGGTGCTGCGAGTTCTTTGTATTGTTGCAACTTGCTCCATTAATAACCGGTTGGTCTCCTGCTGCTGCTGATGCATGCTCTGCATGCTTTGCTGGCTCTGGACCAGGTGCTTAACGAGCTCCTCCATACTGCCAGACTTCCTGGGCTGGTTAACAGCCTTCACCCAAGACATACACACTCCACAGTTTTTTCCACCACAAGTTCAGCTTTTGCTGTGCAGACACTTTTTTTTTTTTTCTGCAAACTCTATTAGGGCCACTGTCTCTTTAAGACTGCTTTAACAAACTTTTCCTTTGCTGCTGCCTTTAGCCACTGTGCTGCCCCAGCAATCTAGCACCAATTGTAAGCTTTTCAGGGGATATAGCTCTGGGATCGCCGTCTTGGGGAGACGGAGTGGCATAAAGAGACCATTCACAGACAGTAGTTCTGTTAAAAACTGGCCGCAACCAGTTTTATTAAAGTCCACAGCAAACAGAACATAATCAAAACCAAATCATAAACATAAAGCCTGGGCTTCTCCAGCCACTAATTACACTTAGATAGATTTCCCTTTCTATCCGGGTCCAGACTCTAATAGCCTGTCCCCAAAACAACACATATGTTCAGTAGTTACCAGCGTGCAGCTCACATGAGGCTCCAATGGCGTCTGAAGTCAGATCCAGACTGAGAGAGAGAGCCCCCTCTGAACTTCCAAGCAGGCACTTCTGGCTGTCTAATTAAGCAGCTGTGTTCACTCTGGGCTGAACTGAAAACCTGTCCCAGATGGAATGGAGTGAACACCGCACTGACAACCTACTTTTTATGCGCCCCAGCTAAGAAACCTGGGGGAGATATACACCCCGTCCAGTACGCACCCCTTCACTGTCTCACAATATATACATGTCATTGAATTTGTGACACATATATATATATTTATATTTATAGGTCATACACTTCTACATAGTATAATAGCCGCTAATTCAGTTGCCGGCTTTTGTGAAAATGCAGAACCCGACATGAAATGACACTTGGTGTACATAGGGTTAACCATGTCTTTTCATGTCCTTTGCTATCTGATTTGCACAAACAATTACATCAGTCTATGTGTGCAAAATTTCACACCTGTAGGGGTTAATTAAAGGTGTAAATTCGTAGCAAAAAAGTCCGTTTTTTTTACAACGAATTTACACCTTTAATTAACCCCTACAGGTGTGAAATTTTGCACACATAGACTGATGTAATTGTTTGTGCAAATCAGATAGCAAACGACATGAAAAGACATGGTTAACCCTATGTACACCAAGTGTCATTTCATGTCGGGTGCTTCTGTCTTTTCACAGAAGCCGGCTTTACCCGGCAATTGAATCAGAGGCTATTTTACTATGTAGAAGTGTATAAACTATACATATATGTATATATATGTCACAATGACATGTATATATATATATATATATGTATTCCATGTGTGTATATTTAGTGTTTACAAGGAAATAAAGGTTTTTTTTAGTTGCGATATTTTGTTCCCATAGACTTACATGGGACTTCCGGTATCGGAATCGGATATCGCCGATATTTAGTGATATCGGCGATACCATTCCGATCCGATATTTTTAGATATCGAGCAGTATCGCTCAACACTAGTGTTGACCCTTCTTCTTCAGGACCTCTGCAATTCTCCCTGGCATGCTCTCAATCAACTTCTGGACCAAATTCTGACTGATAGCAGTCCATTCTTGCACAATCAATGCTTTCATTTTGTCAGAATTTTTAGGTTTTTGTTTGTTCACCCGTCTCTTGATGATTGACCACAAGTTCTCAATGGAATTAAGATCTGGGGAGTTTCCAGGCCATGGACCCAAAATCTCTATGTTTTGTTCCCTGAGCCATTTAGTTATCATTTTTGCTTTATGGCAAGGTGCTCCATCATGCTGGAAAAGGCATTGTTGATCGCCAAACTGCTCTTGGAGGGTTGGGAGAAGTTGCTCTTGGAGGACATTCTGGTTCCAATCTTTATTCATGGCTGTGTTTTTAGGCAAGACTGTGAGAGAGCCGATTCCCTTGGCTGAGAAGCAACCCCACACATGAATGGTTTCAGGATGCTTAACAGTTGGCATGAGACAAGACTGGTGGTAGCGCTCACCTTGTCTTCTCCGAATGAGGCGTTTTCCTGATGTCCCAAACAATCGAAAAGGGGATTCATCAGAGAAAATAACTTTACCCCAGTCCTCAGCAGTCCACTGCCTGTACCTTTTGCAGAATATCAGTCTGTCCATGATGTTTTTTCTGGAGAGAAGTGGCTTCTTTTCTGCCCTCCTTGAGACCAGGCCTTGCTCCAAGAGTCTCCGCCTCACAGTGCGTGCAGATGCACTCACACCTGCCTGCTGCCATTCCTGAGCAAGCTCTGCACTGCTGGTAGCCGGATCCCGCAGCTAAAACACTTTTAAGAGATGGTCCTGGCGCTTGCTGATCTTTCTTGGGCGCCCTGGAGCCTTTTTGGCAACAATGGAACCTCTCTCCTTGAAGTTCTTGATGATGCGATAGATTATTGACTGAGGTGCAATCTTTCTAGCTGCGATACTCTTCCCTGTTAGGCCATTTCTGTGCATTGCAATGATGACTGCACGTGTTTCTTTAGAGATAACCATGGTTAACAGAAGAGAAACAATGATGCCAAGCAGCAGCCTCCTTTTAAAGTGTCCAGTGGTGTCATTCTTACTTAATCATGACAGATTGATCTCCAGCCATGTCGTCATCAACACCCACACCTGTGTTAATGGAGCAATCACTGAAAAGAGGTTAGCTGGTCCTTTTAAGGCAGGGCTGCAATGATGTTGAAATGTGTTTTGGGGGATAAAGTTCATTTTCTAGCCAAATATTGACTTTGCAAGTAATTGCTGTTAAGCTGATCACTCTTTATAACATTCTGGAGTATATGCAAATTGCCATTAGAAAAAGTGAAGCAGTAGACTTTGTAAAAATTAATATTTGTGTCATTCTCAAAACTTTTGGCCATGACTGTACTTCATTGAAGGCTCTTCAGAGATTTTTGGGTTTTGCCAATTTTTATCGCAAATTTATTGGTAATTTCTCTGGTATTGTTAAACCATTGACTGATCTGACCAAAAAGGGTTCCGATGTGGTGAATTGACCTCCTGAGGCAGTTTCTGCATTTCAGGAACTTAAGCAGAGATTCATTTCTGCTCCTGTTCTACGGCAGCCTGATGTTTCTCTGCCGTTTCAGGTGGAGGTTGATGTCTCTGAGATTGGGGCAGGTGCCGTTTTGTCCCAAGGGGATCCAGAGACCTCTAAGAGTAACCCTTGTGCCTTTTTCTCTCGAAAGTTTTCTCCAACTGAACGTAATTATGACGTGGGTAATCGGGAGTTATTGGCCATGAAGTGGGCCTTTTGAAGAGTGGAGACATTGACTGGAAGAGCCAAACATCAGGTGGTGGTCCTCACGGATTATAAGAACCTGGTTTATCTGGAATCAGCCAAGCGACTTAATCCTAGACAGGCCAGGTGGGCCTTGTTTTTCACACATTTTAATTTTGTGGTTTCTTTTCTTCCTGGCACTATGAATGTTAAGGCGGATGCCCTCTCAAGGAGTTTCTTTGCGGATTCTCCTAAGTTATCTGATCCTGCTGTTATTTTGAAAGAGGGTGTAGTACTTTCCGCCATCTCGCCCAATTTGAGACTGGCTCTGGAGGGTGTCAGGAGGATAAACCTGAGCGCTGCCCTGTTGGGAAGTTGTTTGTCCCAGACCAGTGGAAGAAGAGTGTGATGTCTGAGATTCATTGTTCCGCGTTGGCTGGTCATCCGGGGATTTTTGGTACCAGAGACTTGGTGAGTCGCTCCTTTTGGTGGCCTACTTTGCCTCGTGACGTCAGGGACTTTGTGCAGTCCTGTGGGACTTGCTCTCGTTCCAAGCCTTGCTCTCGCTCTAGTGGTTTGTTGATGCTATTACCTGTGCCCAAGAGGCCATGGACCCAAATCTCTATGGATTTTATTTCCGACCTCCCTGTCTCTCAGAGAATGACCATTATCTGGGTAATCTGTGATAGGTTTTCCAAGATGATACATCTTGTGCCATTACCTAAGTTGCCTTCCTCCTCCGAGTTGGTGCCTTTGTTCCTTCAGCACGTGGTTCGGTTGCACGGCATTCCGGAGAACATTGTGTCTGACAGAGGAGTCCAGTTTGTTTCCAGATTTTGGAGGACATTTTGTTCTAAACTTGGTGTTCAATTATCTTTCTCCTCTGCATTTCATCCTCAGACCAATGGACAAACCGAGAGAACAAACCAGACCTTTGAGATTTATTTGAGATGTTTTGTGTCTGCTGATCAAGATGACTGGGTCTCTTTTTTGCCTTTGGCTGAGTTTGCTCTTAATAATAGGGCTAGCTCTGCCACCTTGATGTCTTCATTTTTCTGCAATTCTGGGTTTCACCCTTGATTTTCTTCGGGACAGGCGGAGGCTTCTGTCTGTCCGGGTGTTGACTCTGTTGTGGAGCGTATGCAGCAGATTTGGGACCAGGTAGAGGAGAGGTTGTCTCTCTCTCAAGAGAAGGCCCAGCGGTTTGCCAACCGGCATAGGACTGATGGTCCTCGGTTTAAAGTGGGGGACTTGGTTTGGTTGTCCTCAAGAAATATCCCTATGAGGGTTGCATCTCCAAAGTTTAAGCCTAGGCTCATTGGACCTTATAAGATCATGGAGATTCTTAATCCGGTATCCTTCCGTTTGCTTTTCCAGGGACATTTAAGATCCATAACGTGTTCCACAAGTCCTTATTCCAGAGGTTTTTCGAGCCAGTGGTTCCTATGGCTGCGCCTCCTGACCCTGTTTTGGTTGAGGGCAATCTGGAGTATGTGGTCGAGAAAATATTGGATTCTCGTTTTTCTAGATGGAAACTCCAGTATTTGGTTAAGTGGAGAGGTTATGGTCAGGAGGACAATTCTTGGGTGTTTGCTTCGGACATCCATGCTAGGAGACTGATCCGTGCCTATCACCGAGCTCATCCTGATTGGCCTGGTTGCACAAGTGAGGGTTCGGTGACCCCTCCTCAAGGGGGGGTACTGTTATGAATGTGCTAGAGATGGTTTCTGAGCAGAGGCTCCCTCTGGTGGTTACAGACAGTACTGAACCTTTCAGCAAGGAATGGCAATCTGGGATCACTGACTGGACTGATATAAGGGAGGTTCCCTCCCATTATGGTCGCCGGTGATCAATTGTTCTTGTCTCAATTGTGGTTCCTGGTTCATTTGGAAATTGCTGGAGTCTTGCCTGCACCTGCTGCTTTCAGATAAGATATTTTCTGCTTTTCTTTTTGTGCTTGCTTTTTTCATCGTTTTCTGCACTTTTGGAGGTCAGCCGGGTCCCCTCCTGGGGCCTTTGCTCCTCTCAATTTATCTGTAGCCACTGTTATTTGATCATTTGCTTTTTCCTGTTTTTTTCAGTTGCTGCGGCTTTGTTTTGTTACACCAGAGATCTGATTTAGGTGGTAGAGATCGTGTGATCTCAGGTCTTTTGGCAATCAGAAGTGCTGGTATTTTTTTAGGGTTTTTGTTGGATTGCAGTCAGAATTCTTTCCTGTGCTTTTCTGTCTAGACAGATTGGGCCCCAACGTTTGCTCATTCTATTTTCTGTCTGTGTCCATGTTATCTTCATGTCTAACCGCCATTATATGTTTGGGGGCTTCCTATTTTCTTTGGGGATCTGCTCCGGGGCAGATAGCTTTCATCTTTCTGCCTTTAGGTGTAGTTATCTCTCAGGCTGTGACGAGGCATCTAGGATCAACGTAGGAACGCTCCACGGCTACCTCTAGTTGTGTGGTTAGTTCAGGTTACTGCAATCCAATAGGTTCCAGCCTCTCTGGTGTATTACCGTTTTTGCTTTTTCTCCTCAGCTACCTAAACATAACAGGTGGGAGGCAGAACAGGTAGGTGGTGTAGAGGAGGATTGGGCAGGTAGTAGAGGAGCAGATGTGGTTGGGAACTGGTATTGGGCAGGTTGTTGGTATGGGGCAGGTTGTTGGAAGTGGGGAGGTTGCTGGAAGTGGGGAGGTTGCTGGAAGTGGGGAGGTTGTTGGTACTGGGGAGGTTGTGCTCCTCTCAGTTTGTCTGAGCCACTGTTGTTTGTTCATTTGCCTTTTCCAGTTTTTTTTCAGTGGCTGCGGCTTAGTTTTGTTACACCAGAGAACTAATTTAGGTGGTAGAGGTCGTGTGATCTCAGGTGTTTTTGCAATTAGTAGAGTTGGTACTTTTTGGGGTTTTTTGGGATTGCAGTAAGTGTCCTTCCTATCCTTTTCTGTCTAGGAAGATTGGGCCCCAACGTTTGCTCATACTATTTTCTGTCTGTGTCTGTATTTCCTGTTATGTTTCGGTAGCTGAGGAGTGCAGGTAAAAAAGGCAATACACCAGAGCAGTTGGAATCTATGAGATTGCAGTACCCTGACTAACCACCACAACTAGAGGCAGCCGTGGAGCGTTCCTACGTTGGTCCTAGACGCCTCGTCACAGCCTGAGAAACTAACTACACCTAAAGATAGAAATAGGAAAGCTATCTGCCCCGGAGCAGAACCCCAAAGATAATAGAAAGCCCCCAAACATGTAATGGCGGTTAGACAAGAAGAAATACTGACACAGAAAGAAAATAGTATGAGCAAACGCTGGGGCCCAAACTAACTAAATAGAAAAGGATAGGAAGGGTACTTACTGCAATCCCAGAAAACCCTGAAAAGCACCAATTCTACTAATTTCAAAATCACCTGAGATCACACGACCTCTACCACCTAAATTAGTTCTCTGGTGTAACAAAATCAAAACAGCAGCCACTGAAAAAACTGGAAAAAGCAAAAGTACAAACATCAGTGGCTGAACTAAACTGAGAGGGCAAAAGCCCCCGGAGGGGACCCAGAAGGCCCCCACAGAAGTGCAGGACAAAATGCAAAAATATAGCACAAAAACAAAAAGAAGAAAATGTCTTATCTGTTAGCAGGAGATGCAGACACGACACAGCAGGCTACAAGGGAAACAGGAATGAAGGATTCAGACCAGAACAATTGATCACCGGCAACCCTGATGGGAAGGTGACTCCCTTATATAAGACCAGTCAGTAACACCTGATTCCCAGTCCTCACAATCTTCACTGAACAGACCAGTACCGCTTGTAATCACCAGAGGGAGTCTCTGCTCAGAACTCATCTCAAACCCATTCACAACAGTACCCCCCCTTGAGGAGGGGTCACCGAACCCTCATTTGAGCAACCAGGTCGGTCAGGATGAGTTCTATGATACGCACGGATGAGTCTCCTAGCATGGATGTCCGAAGCAAACACCCAAGAATTGTCTTCCTGATCATAACCTCTCCACTTAACCAAATACTGGAGTTTCCGTCTAGAAAAACGAGAATCTAATATTTTCTCAACCACATACTCCAGATTGCCCTCAACCAAAACAGGGTCAGGAGGCACAGCAGCAGGAACCACTGGCTCAACAAACCTCTTCAACAAGGACTTGTGGAACACGTTATGGATCTTAAATGTCCCTGGAAGAAGCAAACGAAAAGAAACCGGATTAAGAATCTCAATGATCTTATAAGGTCCAATGAACCTAGGCTTAAATTTAGGAGATGCTACTCTCATAGGAATATTCTTTGAGGACAACCAGACCAAGTCCCCCACTTTAAACCGAGGACCATCAGTCCTATGCCGGTTAGCAAACCGCTGGGCCTTCTCCTGAGAGAGGGACAACCTCTCCACTACCTGGTCCCAAATCTGTTGCATACGCTCCACAACAGAGTCAACACCTGGACAGACAGAAGCCTCCGTCTGTCCTGAAGAAAATCGAGGGTGAAACCCAGAATTACAGAAAAACGGAGACATCAAAGTGGCAGAGCTAGCCCTATTATTAAGAGCAAACTCAGCCAAAGGCAAAAAAGAGACCCAGTCATCCTGATCAGCAGACACAAAGCATCTAAGATAAGTCTCCAATGTCTGGTTTGTTCTCTCAGTTTGACCATTGGTCTGAGGATGAAATGCCGAGGAGAAAGACAATTGAACACCCAGTTTAGAACAAAAAGTCCTCCAAAATCTGGAAACAAACTAGACTCCTCTGTCAGACACAATGTTCTCAGGAATGCCGTGTAAACGAACCACGTGCTGAAGGAACAACGGCACCAATTCGGAGGAGGAAGGTAACTTAGGTAATGGCACAAGATGTATCATTTTGGAAAACCTATCACAAATTACCCAGATGGTGGTCATTCTCTGAGAAACAGGAAGGTCGGAAATGAAATCCATAGAGATATGGGTCCATGGTCTCTTGGGCACAGGCAATGGCATCAACAAACCACTAGAGCGAGAGCAAGGCTTGGAGCGAGAGCAAGTCCCGCAGGACTGCACAAATTCCCTGACATCACGAGACAAGGTAGGCCACCAAAAGGACCGACTAACCAAGTCTCTGGTACCAAAAATTCCGGGATGCCCAGCCAATGTGGAACAATGAATCTCAGACATCACACTCTTTTTCCACTGGTCCGGGACAAACAATTTTCCAACAGGGCAGCACTCGGGCCTATCCTCCTGACACCCCTCCAGAGCAAGTCTCAAATTGGGTGAGATGGCGGAAAGAACTACACCCTCTTTCAAAATAACAGAAGGATCAGATAACTCAGGAGAGTCCGCAAGGAAACTCCTCGAGGGCATCCGCCTTAACATTCTTAGTGCCAGGAAGAAAGGAAACCACAAAATTAAAACGTGTGAAAAACAAGGCCCACCTGGCCTGTCTAGGATTGAGTCGCTTGGCAGATTCCAGATAGACCAGATTCTTATGGTCCGTAAGGACCACCACCTGATGTTTGGCTCCCTCCAGCCAATGTCTCCACTCTTCAAAAGCCCACTTCATGGCCAATAACTCCCGATTACCCACGTCATAATTACGTTCAGTAGGAGAAAATTTTTGAGAGAAAAAGGCACAAGGGTTACTTTTAGAGGTCTCTGGATTTTTTTGGGACAAAACGGCACCTGCCCCAATTTCAGAGGCATCAACCTCCACCTGAAATGGCAGAGAAACATCAGGCTGCCGTAGAACAGGAGCAGAAGTGAATCTCTGCTTAAGTTCCTGAAACGCAGAGACTGCCTCAGGAGGCCAATTCACCACATCAGAACCCTTTCTGGTCAAATCAGTTAATGGTTTAACAATAACCGAGAAATTACCAATAAATTTACGATAAAAATTGGCAAAACCCAAAAATCTCTGAAGAGCCTTTAATGAAGTAGGTTGGACCCAATCACAGATGGCCTGAACCTTGACCGGGTCCATTTCAATAACAGATGGGGACAAAATGAATCCCAGAAATTAGATCCTCTGTACGCCAAAAAGACACTTTGATCCCTTCACATACAGAGCATTCTCTCTCAAAATCTGGAACACAGTTCGAACATGTTTCACATGAGAGTCCCAGTCATTAGAAAAAATCAAGATATCATCCAAATAAACAATCAGAAATTTGTCCACAAAATCCCTGAAAATGTCATTCATGAAGGACTGGAAGACGGAAGGAGCATTAGTGAGCCCAAAGGGCATCACCAGGTACTCAAAATGCCCTTCAGGGGTATTGAATGCCGTCTTCCATTCATCCCCGTGCTTAATGCGAATAAGGTTATACGCCCCCCTGAGGTCAAGCTTGGTAAACCAAGTAGCGTTTTTCACCCTGGAAAACAGGTCAGAAATCAAGGGTAACGGGTATTGATATTTCACAGTAATATTGTTCAAGAGACGATAATCAATACACGGCCTTAATGAACCATCTTTTTTGGCCACAAAGAAAAAACCGGCACCTAAGGGTGAAGAGGATGGTCTGATATGACCCTTCTCCAATGATTCCTTGATATAAGACCGCATAGCGTCATGTTCAGGTACAGACAAGTTAAAAAGGCGACCTTTAGGGAATTTACTACCCGGCACTAATTCAATAGCGCAGTCATAGCTCCTATGGGGAGGCAAGGATGCAGATTTACTTTTGCTAAACACATCAGAAAAATCAATCAAAAAGTCAGGAACTTCCTGAGCCTGGGGGAGGCAGAAAAAACAGGAGTGTTGGTATTAACACATTGGCAGCCCCAACTGGTTACAGACACAGATTTCCAATCCAAAACAGGATTATGAGACTGTAACCAAGGGAAACCCAGCACGATAATGTCATGCAGATTATACAGAACCAAAAATTTGCAGCACTCCTGGTGATCAGGTTCAACCCTCATTATCACGTGAGTAGAAAACTGGGGTTTATTCTCAGCCAAAGGGGTAGAATCGATCCCCAGTAGGGGAATAGACTTCTGTAGGGGTATCAAGGGAAACCCACAACGTTTAGCAAAATCATAATCCATCAGGTTAATAGCTGCTCCAGAATCAACGAAAGCCTGAGCAGAAAATGAGGACAGAGAGCATATCAGAGTGACAGTTAATAAAAACTTAGTCTGAACACTACCCAAGACAACTGAGCGTGCAAAACGTCTTCTCCGCTTAGGGCAGACTGAAATAGCATGAGAGGCATCACCACAGTAGAAACATAACCCATTGCGCTTTCGAAACTCATGACGCTGTGCCCCAGACACCACTCTATCACACTGCATGGTTTCAGAAGCTGGTTCACAAGGCAACACCATTCCACGCATACTTCTCCGCTCACGCAAACGTCTGTCAATTTGAATCGCTAATGACATAGAATCATTGAGACCAGAGGGGACAGGGAATCCCACCATAACATCCTTTACATTATCTGACAGACCCTTCCGGAAAAGGGCTGCCAAAGCGTCGTCATTCCATTTGGTCAGGACTGCCCACCTACGGAATCTCTGACAGTATAACTCAGCGTCATCAAGCCCCTGATTTAATGCCAACAAGGCTTTTTCAGCTTGATCAGTGACATTAGGCTCATCGTACAATAACCCCAAAGCCTGAAAAAATGCATCAACATCACTCAAAACAGGATCCCCAGGTGTCAGGGAAAAAGCCCAATCCTGAGGATCGCCGCGCAGGAGAGAGATGACAATTTGAACCTGCTGCGCTGCGTTCCCTGAGGACTTAGATTTTAAGGCAAAAAACAATTTACAATTATTTTTGAAATTCTGAAACTTAGCTCGATCCCCCAAAAACAAATCTGGCATGGGGATCCTAGGTTCCACAACAGGCAACCTAGCAAGATATGCAGCAATACTCTGAACCTCAGTGGCAAGCTGATCCACACGGCCAGACAACCGTGCAAACTCCATTGAGAGAAAAGATCCTCCCCAGCACCCAGAGATACAGAGGGAAAAAAATGCAACAAACAGAAAAATATCTCTGACAACCTTTTTTCTTTCACAATATTTTTTCCCTTCTGTGAGTACCATACAATTTTCAATTTTTAGGCCGGTGATACTGTTATGTTTCGGTAGCTGAGGAGTGCAGGTAAAAAAGGCAATACACCAGAGCAGTTGGAATCTATGAGATTGCAGTACCCTGACTAACCACCACAACTAGAGGCAGCCATGGAGCGTTCCTACGTTGGTCCTAGACGCCTCGTCACAGCCTGAGAAACTAACTACACCTAAAGATAGAAATAGGAAAGCTATCTGCCCCGGAGCAGAACCCCAAAGATAATAGAAAGCCCCCAAACATGTAATGGCGGTTAGACAAGAAGAAATACTGACACAGAAAAAAAATAGTATGAGCAAACGCTGGGGCCCAAACTAACTAAATAGAAAAGGATAGGAAGGGTACTTACTGCAATCCCAGAAAACCCTGAAAAGCACCAATTCTACTAATTTCAAAATCACCTGAGATCACACGACCTCTACCACCTAAATTAGTTCTCTGGTGTAACAAAATCAAAACAGCAGCCACTAAAAAAACTGGAAAAAGCAAAAGTACAAACATCAGTGGCTGAACTAAACTGAGAGGGCAAAAGCCCCCGGAGGAGACCCAGAAGGCCCCCACAGAAGTGCAGGACAAAATGCAAAAATATAGCACAAAAACAAAAAGAAGAAAATGTCTTATCTGTTAGCAGGAGATGCAGACACGACACAGCAGGCTACAAGGGAAACAGGAATGAAGGATTCAGACCAGAACAATTGATCACCGGCAACCCTGATGGGAAGGTGACTCCCTTATATAAGACCAGTCAGTAACACCTGATTCCCAGTCCTCACAATCTTCACTGAACAGACCAGTACCGCTTGTAACCACCAGAGGGAGTCTCTGCTCAGAACTCATCTCAAACCCATTCACAACAATTTCCTCTTGTCTAACCGCCATTACATGTTTGGGGGCTTCCTATGTTCTTTGGGGATCTGCTCCGGGGCAGATAGCTTTTCCTCTTTCTATCTTTAGGTGTAGTTAACCTCTCAGGCTGTGACGAGGCGTCTAGGACCAACGTAGGTACGCTCCACGGCTGCCTTTAGTTGTGGTGGTTAGTCAGGGTACTGCAATCCAGTAGATTCCAACCTCTCTGGTGTATTACCGTTTTTGCTTGCTCTCCTCAGCTACCAAATCATAACAGTCTGACACGTACCAGCGATCAGGCCCCTGCTGTGAATCGCTGGTCGTGTCAGAAATGCCAGGACTTATTTTGATCGCTGGTCTCCAGCTGGCCAGCACGCATCGCTGCGTGTGACAGGCAGGAGACCAGCGATCAGCTGGTAACCAAGGTAAACATCGGGTTTCCAGGCGCGAGGCTGTGCCTGGAAACCCGACGTGCACCTTGGATACCAGCGAGCTGCTGCAGGGGAGCTGGTAACCAAGGTACACAGCGGGTTTCCAGGCACCACGCAGCGCCTGGAAACCCGACGTGTACCTTGGTTACCAGCACACTGCATCAGCGGGCTGGTATCCATCTTTGTTGAACTCCTTCGTGAAGCGATCCCTCACAGACCGCCACCGCTTCACAATTCTCTCCCCTGAAACGAGATAGCAAACATTGGTTAGTATACTACCTCAGTGTTTCCCAAACTCCAGTCCTCACAGGCCCCACGGGTTATGTTTTCAGGATTTCCAGTGTTGCACAAAAGGAAATCATGAAAATATGACCCCTGGGGGCCACGAGGACTGGAGTTTGGGAAACACAGCTTTAAGTCCAGCAAGCTGAACTGTATATACTTACGGTGTTCAATCTTGGCCCGAGCATCGAGGCATGGGCGTACCCAGGATCAAAACTGGGGGGGGCAAGCCAATGTCGCATTTTATACAGGTTACATCATATACACTGTACATTATGCTGCATATTAGGTATGGAGCATTAGAACTGTTGTATATTGTATAATACAGCACTGTATGCGACACTACGCTGTATATACCATATATTATACATGGCAGTCGCGCTCATGTCAGGAGCGGTACCAGCAAGTCCGAGGATTGCAGTGCGATCCTCGCATGAGTTATACGGCCGTCTGTCTATGCCCTTGTTATAATAATACTGAAATATTAATCTATTATTAAAGTATTAAGGAGCTCACAAGTAAAAAAAAGCCCCCTACCTCTCCTGTCCCCCACCCACACCCCAACAGCCCAT